>CM043015.1:118689676-118859253 GCA_023690525.1 Holotrichia oblita | reverse complement strand
AATTCCATGGACAACTGGATACATGGACCTATCGTATCAAATGTCGAACCATTCTCTGAGGTTAAAAGAGCATCCATGAAGATCAAGGGCGGAAAGTCTTCTGGCCTAGATGGAATCCTGCCAGAAGCGATAAAGACAACCACAAATTGTGCCCCCAACTTGATAATGGACATCATAAACAGCCTAAATATGGCTGAGCAAAAAATTCTCTGAAGAATGGAAAGTGGTTAAAGCGGTACTTAATTACCTTAAAACCGGAAAGCTTTCGGAAGTGGCAAGTTCTTATAGACTATTTTGCTTACCCCACACCCTTAGTGTGCTACTGTAAACGCTTATCAAACAAGGATTGCTAAATGATCTGGAAATGAAGGGTGGATTCCACAAATGTCAATATGGTTTTCGAGAAGGGCGATCTACGATACAAGCATTAGAGTGGTTAATGGAAACTTCCAAGGAATACAAAGGCAAGTAGTGTACGCTAATTACAATCGATGTCAGAAATGCCTCTAATTTGGGCTGCCACAGCCTGATTATCAAGGAACTACAACTACAAGAGGAATATAGCCACCTATCTGGTTAATTTCGTGTAGAGATATCTGAAATACAGGAGAGTGACGATAGAGAAAGAGAAATTCTTGAAGACAACTGCAGGGTAACGCAGGGTTCTGTATTGGGACATAGTGGTGGCAAACGAACAGTTGTAAGTGGCGCAGGTATTATGTAAATAAAATTATAAGAAAATTGTTGAAAAATCACACATTTGTCTCCATATCTCATAAGAAGTCAGTAAGTAGGTTAGACAAGTATAACATAATATCAAATATCTTGCAAAAACTTTCAACGTCTCAGTATCTACAACACTTACCAATACATACCGCGGAACTAACCAGTAATACTTGATACAACATATAACAGTAAGATAACGCTGTTGTGTTAGGGGAAAATTGGAGTAATTCAATTTATAAATCAATTTAATGTACTCGACTGTTCTGTATCTAGATATCGAGAAAGCAGCTTATCAAAGAGGAGTTAAATGTAGACCGCATCAGGAATACGAATAAACTAGATTCAGCAAGCACTACTCCTATTCTGATTATTTTTTTATTTGAAATCTAATCGGGTGTTCTAAACTGTATGCAGTGGTATAGTGATGAGAATATCCAACTTGTTCGCGAAAATGATTAATTTTTTGAAGCTAAATAATATAGCTGAACAATATTAGCCTCTTATACTTCTATGCCTATATTCAATCCAAGAGGTTGGTACGCTGCTTCATATATAATCCTAATACACTTATAGAATACAAGTAAAATGAGGAATAAAGGAAATTTATAAGTGCATTGAGTAAGATTTTATTTATACTACTAAGTTCAGTAATCTTGCATATAATTCTTCGTATTGTGCTTTTTGGAAAAGTTTGCGAAAGTCAAGTTTCTTATAAGTAGACTAATTACGCGTGTGATGGCTTTGTCAGCAATATGATAGATTATCTATCTCACTATCTGCAGCAAACAAATATGTTAAGTAATACGAATGATTATTTTTTCGAAATAAATGTATCACAGTAAACGTGTTTAAAATCACAATAGATATTATTGTACAATTCTGGACGATAAACTTGGTATCAGTCGGAGATAATAAAAAAGAAGAGGCAAACAATTTATTCAAAAAAGTTATATTTAAAATATATCATAAATCTGGTTATTGAAATAGGCTTGAAAGTTTTCCTTATTCGAGAAGTTTGGCAATCTCGCATATTCTAGTTTTGTTTTCGTAAACCTTCCTTTTTCTGTTCTCTTCAAATTTTCGAACGAAAGTTGCTAAAGTTTGCTGCATGTTTTACTATATCTCTAGTTATTGTTTAGCTGAATGGTATAATGGTATTTTTGATATAGACGAAAAGTAGTACAGGTTTACTTTATAATTCTTTTTAAAGACAAATCTATGCAATTTTGTAATGTCTAAAACCGTTACTGTTTTATTTGATTGTAATGGTTTATGTAGATATCTACAAGTTACATACACACCATTTTTTAATAATTTTACCTAAACGCGGCAATTGTGAAATTGCGGGGAAAAGTTGTTCTGCCTTCATGTTCTAATAAAAACATAATATATTTGAGTTTTGTGAAGTCACTTTACTCGATCTCCAATTATGTATTATTGTACAGCTCTTTTATTATCAGGAAACGTTATTACGTATTTTTATGTCGTTTATGATGCCACAATCGTTATTGTTGTAAATCTTTTAAGTCCTGGAATTTAACACAGCTGTGATAAAACTTGTCAAACTGGCTTCATTCTTGACAGTTCACAAATTAATTGTGGTTACGCGTGATTACAACTTTTGTGACTTCCCATTACTAATTGATGATGTACATCGACAAATGTCTCTTACATTAAGTAAGACCAACGGTAATCGGCCCAATTGTCCGTTAGCGGAGTATTAGCCGCTCTAAGCTCAACACTACCCTCTTCTGTTTAAGTTAATAAGTCAGAAGCTATAAGAGATATTGAAGATAAGTCAAAACAAGATTTTAACTGTTGAACAATAAAGCTACAGATAGCTGTTCATCTCTTTTAAAATATATAGAAATACTTGCAGGAAACATATTTACACCATCGTTAAGCGTATATGAAACAGTTAAAATCTTGTTTTGACTTGTTTTCGATTTCTCTTATAGTTTCCGTTAGTCTTACACTAGACTTATGTACAAATTAATGGTGCGGGAATTACTAAATATTAGAAATCGATTAACCAATCTTTCTCCAAATCGGATTCATTGAAATTGATTAACCGGTTTTAAACCAAATCCTATTTTAAAAATCAATTTGAAACTAATTTAAGGAGTCAATCTTAAATTTGATATTTGAAACCGGCCTTAAAATAGATTGCAGAAAAAAAGATTTTTTGATTATGATTTCTGTTTGGATGGTGACTCTGGTCACAGACCAGTTTGGCAGAAAACTGGTTTGGATTCGCAGCCCTAATGTGTATGTATTTTTTTATGTGTGGTGGTGCTTAATTGCAGTGACTCCGTAAATTGTATTACCTGTTTGGCTATCATACAACTCTCGCGGTCTTGTTTGGTGTATGTGTATAATTGTGTTCAAATGGCTTTTGTTTGTGACAGCATCATATCGGCTTTTATAATGCCGCGCTGTTAATAACTTTGCACCCAGCAGCGAATGGTAAGTGGATCCGAATTTCAACTCCCTGAAAAAATATCACCGTCCATCTAGAGAATTGAAACCCGACTCCTATCGTTGCGCCACAACGATAGTCAGCCGTCTAACCACTGCGGCTATTGACCCGTTTTAACAACCGTATAACATCGATAACTATGATTTTGCATTTATCGAGAAACTGAAGACAGTAGTTGACAAAGAATTGTTCGAAATGGACTACGAGCACACTTGATAGTTGCTCACTATGTGAAGGCTAGACAACGTTTAAGTAATTATAATGGTTGTTGGTACAATATTCATTGAATATATATACAAAGCATTTCAATGAAAACGATCTGCCTTGGATAAGTCGAAAACGTCAAAAAATACTAGTAAACGCCAAGATAGGTCGATTTTTGTTTGAAGGGGGAAACTATTTCACCAATAAGGCAGAAATCATGTCTTCCCTGCTCCTTCTTCCCTTAGCCCCTCCAGCATAGAACATTTCAAATGTCATATTATTACATTTTTCGATTTTACATACTATTTGCAACAATCTTTCCTGAAGGACATCCTGTAGCTGTCCTTAACATCATGTTACATCAACGGTACTTAACAAAGGTTAATTATAGGTGGTACGACTGCCACTAAATGGCATGTGTATATGCATTATTTGATACCTGTGTTAAAAAATTATATTTTTCTTTTTTACAGCCTAAATCTTTTGCGGATGAAATTGAAAATAGCTTTGAAACTTTAGAAGATAGCTTCTAAAGTGTTGGATAGGTACAGGTTATTCTACATGAAAGTTGTTGCAAAATCGAAAATGTAATAATATGACGTAGTGCCCTTTGAAATTTTAATGTTCAATGCTGGGAGGAGAGGGTGGAGGGGTTTCACACCGACATGTTTCGGCGTTTATTCATATTTCTTCACATTACGCTATGTATATATATTCAACGCTATACTAATTATTTGCAAATCATAATTAAACTGAATATTGGTTGGCTTTTCGATTACGATTTCTGTTTTGATAGCGATAAGTCACACAAAACCGGTTTGCATAAAACTGATTTTGATTCGAACCACTACTATAAACCCAGAAAGTTTGATTGGAATCGGTGAGATTCGTTGGTTGTGTGCCAAATAACCAGCTAGTTCTCTTGATTATTCAAAACATTTCAAATTGTCATTTAAGTATTGCAATCCTTGTTTAATGCTCCTACTTTTGCAAACTTGTATTTCTTTTTTGTGTAACTAGCTAAAAACATCCAGGTGATATTATTATAACGTATTTATTTATCCGTTAGGTTAGAAAACACTCAAGAACAAGACTCACGTTGAGTGAATGTGAAACATATCCAAAGTTAAAGGCTTCTATTTAACACGCAACAGGCTTAGTAACGTTAAATAAATCGTCTGTATTAGGTATACTATTTAATTGTTTTATTTGTTGTTAACAGGCACGCAATACATACTTATTGTTATATAATGTTAGAAAATTGGCAGAACTTGTAGTGTGCAGATCAAACAAATCAGACCACTGGCGTTGTCGAGAAAACTATGTCAAACACGCTGTAATCGACGACATCCTTTTATCTTCAAAATAAAAAGAAATCAAATACGTCAACACAAAAGATTTTCGAATGAACTTTCCGACAAATATCTCTACGCTCCTTTGTGTTTTATGACTGCTTGTCCTACTTTTCTTTGCATGTCAGGGGTAAGATTGTGTATATTGCATATAAACTTATATTAGTATGTGATGTTCGTGTTTTTTTTTGCTGTTTCTTTTATAGTTTTTAGGGAAAGTATAAAAGTTCGATAGAAATTTGCAACTATTTATTTACTATAATTATACTACCTAATAGTTAGAAGGATACTTAGTGCTAACAATAAGTAATAACCGAAATTATTTTACAGTTCTACTTATTTTGCTATAGTACATATCACAGAAAATCTTAGTATGGAAGTTATACACAAAAGGCACGCACAACAGCAACTGCTAAACATAGAGCATACGCGTTACAAGAGTGAAGCTGTCATTATCTACGCGGTGTTGAATGTTTAGCGTTTTGTGCGTAAAATAGTACCTAATTACTAGTAAAACTTCCTATTATTGAAGCTACGAAGTTGGTTAAATTTGTAAGTTGGTTATATCTTTTATTCTGATTGAGATAATGAAAGCCAAAAGACAATGAATATTCTGCTTCCGAAATATTCACAACAGCATTTATTTAATTAGCAGCATGTATTCTATATATTTTTAAACAACACAATATCTTGAACAAAAGATTATTATTACATTATTATTGTAAACGTAAGAATTACCAATAAATCGGCAGTAGGTGCTGTAGGAGGTAATAACCGAATTTTGTGGAATGAATAATTACATACAGGTTTTCCTGTAGTTGTCAAATGTGTAGTTTTCGGTGATTATCTACTCATTATTAGTGAATTATTGCTTTGAAAATGTCATTTATTCAAGACAAAAAATGTGATATCCTGCAAGTATCTATATCTCATTTGTAGGAAAAAGTTGTATAATATTTTTGGAAATTCAGTACTAAATAAGAAATACTTTTTGCGTTTATATAGAAAATTACGAAATAACGAATCAGCATTTAAGAAAAATACAGAAAAGCAGGCTTTCGTTTATAAGGTAGATATATACGAGGGAGCGTTTTTATATTCGCGGAATGGAGCATAAGGGGTGGAAAAAAAAAACCAAATTATTTTTCTTTTTCAATATATTCACCTGCAATGCGGATACATTTTTCACATCTTTCAATTAATTTATTTATACCCTCATAAAAAAATGATTTCTATTTATCTGCAAAATATGCCGAAACTGCCTCCTTGACTTCATCATCGGCAGTAAATTTTTTAGCCCACAGCTTTTTTCATTTCTTTCATTTTCGGAAACAGGTAATAATCACTCAGGGCCAGGTCTGGGCTGTAGGGTGGGTGATTCACAATTTCGAAGCCCACCTTATGCAGGGCAGCTAACGCAACGCGGCTCTTGTGGACGGGCGCGTTGTCGTGCAAAAGCAGCACACCTTTCGTCAATTTTCCCCGTCTTTTCTCTTTAATGGCTTCTTTTAGTCGCTCTAATATTGAAGCGTAATATTCTCCGGTTATAGAAACACCTTTATCTTTATAATCAATTAACAATATTTCTTCCGAGTCCCAAAATACCGTTGCCATGAGTTTCCCAGCTGATTGTGACACTTTAAATTTCTTGGGAGGTGCTGTGCCCTTTTATGCCACTGCATGGAGTCTTGTTTGGACTCAGGTTCACAATGATGAACCCAAGTTTCATCTCCAGTAACAATTTGACTCAATACACCATCCTTGTCTTCATTACAGAGGTCCAAAAATGCACGCGAACACTCTACGCGCTGTTGTTACTTGGCTGGTTACTTGGTTTATGTTACTTGGTTGACGATAGCTCAAAGACTAACTGTCTAATAACAATGAAACTTCGTATGTATACTAATTATGAGTCGCTGCACAGGCCACGCCCCCAATGCGCCTAATCACCCCCTTACAACCCGCTCATTCCGCGAATATAAAAACGCTCCCTCGTATATGTATGTATGTGTGTATATATATAGATGAAGTATACATTAAAAGTGAAATATTACTAGTAACAAATTGTTTTAGCAAAATCGGTGGCATTTTTTAGCAAACTAAACGCAACGAAATACGCTTAAACAAGTAGTATGTACTTATCTCAAAACGCAGACAAGAGATTGTATCCGGCGTTGTTGAAGGAAATAATGGAAACAATCCAAAAAACAACAATATACAAGTTGTTTCACTATAAGAAAAGCACAACTTTCGTCCGTGTTGCTTTGCTTGTGCAACATTCTATATAGTTCTACATCATTTTTGTTTGTGATTCTATAGCTCTTCTATATTGTACAGCAACTATATTATCAGTAAATTTCATTTTGTGACGCACTGATAGATCTCAGACTATGTGGCAGCAGTATGAATTGACATATCAAGAAAATAATAATATCAGAACTTGTTCAATACTTTCAATATTTATTGACTATCATCTTATGGACTTGCCCTAACAGAGAATTACTGTAACTGAATATGAACGTAACATTACAAAGTGAGGTTAAAGCTAAGAAATGGGTTAAAGATAAAAATGAAGAATGTGAGGACAAAAGTTGCTACTGTCATTTGATGTAACTTGTTCAAATATACTATAACTCTATCTCTTTCTATAGATATCTTGATTTCAATTCTTGATTCTTATAGGGTCAATGAACACACCTTCATTGTGTGGTTAGTCTTGTAATACTGAACTGACGTGAGGGATTAAGTTGCGCGGAATTCAATCGCAGAGCTTATGAGAGGTTTAATAATGCTTTATTACTGTACTACAATACATAATAAATATGTATATAATGTTTCTCTTACTATAATTGCTTTCTGTATTTTACTAGATAATACTTTAAGTAGACCAAATTATGAAATTCAAACACAAATAATGTAATATGTACTAGCAATGGTATCCGATGTAATGTTTTATTTATTTTCTACAAAAAGCATTTTTTTCCACAGGAAACTTTTAATAACAAAGATTATTATTATAAGCTATACATTTTTGCATCGTTGTTGTCACGTATGAATAAATATTCCTATAAAAGTGTTGGGAATTCGTGTGCATAAACCTTAATGCACTAATTATAAATCTAATATACTCATAAAGTCACAATCGATTCCGCACATTTTAAATTCAGGGATTAAATAATTTTAGGAACCTGTTAGAAATCGATCAAGTAATCAGAACTTCTTTTCACTGTGACCTATAAAACTTATAGTAATACTCCCTCAATGTCACTGATTTTTATAATCTCTGATTTTTTAAGTTCTAAAGCAGCTTAGTATTTACTGGGGGCTGTAGCTCCGTTTCCAAGTACCGGGCCACGACTACACAATTGCACATTATGTGTTCTTACATATCTCTGTTTTCCGGGCAGAGTTGGAATTTCTGATTGTCTATTCTGCCCATCTTCTTAGACAAGAGTATCTCTCCCTGTGAAGACCCCTTCATAGCTACCGCTTTTGAAGTAGAATCTCCTATGGTTGCAGATATGATTAAACTTTGATCAGTGATTCGATCCATCTAACAGTGGAAAGTTCAATACATATATTCTCTGCTGTATTTGTAAATGACGTAATATAAAAAGCACACTCTTAATCAATAAATGCACACAGAGTAATTTTCTTGTCCACAAATGTCCTTTCAATCTTATTTCAGGTTGTTTAGGGCAATTGTTGTATATTTTACCGCTTGGTAAGCAAACTTCTTGCAATAGTGTGGCTTTTTTGCAAGTGTTCCACTTATGATATGCAAGTCTAATTCTGTTTCGATTGATTTGAGTACATATGAACTCACTGACTAATGAGGATGAAGAATTTAATCTCTACAGAAGAATTTGACTACATAGTTGAACAATATAACATACATAGAAGCTTTAAATAATTTTATTAGTACTGGCAAAAATTTCCTAGGGCTCTCCTGGCTGGGAAATATTCTGTTTCCACCTGAAGATATATGGGGTTGGATTTTGTTAGGAGCGAATATGTTACTAGACTTTGCTCCACTTTATGAGAAGTCTGAAAAGTGCGTTTGTAATAGCAAGCACAGTATTTATCAATGTATGTCCTATCTGCTAACCGTAGAAAATCTGGGCTGTCAATTTGGCAATTTGATAGGACTTTGTGAAGCCGTACAGCTATAGGCAGTTCAGAGACGCCTTGGCAGAAGCTTTTCCAGGTTCTTCTCTTATCTTACTTAGTTCTATATTACATTTAGTTAGAACTACTCTGTAACTATTCTAGTCTTCACTGAGTTTTGCTCCATTGAATACTTTCTGAATTGCGCAAGTTCTTCGAGTTCCCTGTTTCACCAACCTTTCGTTGAACTTTGTATGAAGTGACCAGAACCATTTACAAATGGGCAGCTGTTGCATTTTTAGATGTTCTCTATATATTAACCAGATTTAGGTACTCCATTCTGTTGATATTTTAATTTCACCTCTATTTTGAGCCTAATGCAGCTGTGGGCCGGTAGTGAAAGTTTGACAGATTCCAAGTATTAATTTGCGTGCTAATGTATATGCTGACCGAAGTTAAACAATCAGAAATGCAGGTTTATTTATTTAATAACCATAACAATAATTATTACTATTATATTTTATTTCTATAATAACCACAACGACCATAACTATGCAGATAGCTAGTTAGTTCGTACAAGAAGAACCTCATCTTCTAAATTTGTATTGATACTTCCCCATTCTGGGTGGTATGCTTTTGCATCGTATCCGAGGAGAAATTGCTTGTTCCTCTGTTTGCAGTAGTGAAAGATTCACCGAACGTCCTCTGGAGGCACTTTATGCGTGTTTCCAGGTAAATAAACCAAGACGAAAATCACCTCTTACTTTCCTTCTCTTGTTGGCACTTGAATGGATGCTATAACCAAATCCCTTAGGATAATCTCTGGAATTGGTGGTGGATTAATGGTCGTTTGGAGCACTAGTGTCACTCATGGCCTCTTGTACTGTAGGAAACACTTGAATCTTTTCTTTGTACACTCAGAGTGCTTGTATGAACTCTATGTGTACTTTTTTTAGAAACTTAGTTTGCAGTAACTTTCGCATTAACTACTGAATGGAGAAATGAGCTGATATCTTGATGTGCAAACCCGGAACATAAATTGTACTGTAGGTAAAGTAATATTATACGGTACGGATCACAAATACATTATTAAATATTTAGGGTTACCTACATTTTAGCGATAAGCCTAAACTAGTTAACATTGGTGACAAATTTACTTACAGTTTTTGAAAGATGGAGTAGTAACAATCGATTTCTAAAAATGTTATTTGGAGCAGCAAAGAAAATAAACATCCCTCATATTACTTTTAATTTTGTTTTTTTTTAATTAAAAACGGTAATCTAAAAATGATAATTTGCCATTGACGTACAAAAAACCGTATCAAAATTAATAAATTAAATATATACAGTTCTTACTTCTCGCTACGTTCCGTGTTAGTAGTGAGACTGTAATAGTTATCTTCACAGAACGATGACTCGTTGTTCCGGTTTTCCGTCTCATCGATTAATGGCGTCGACTAGCTCAGATATATTTGGCAACGCAAATTCAACCACTCTTCTCATAGCAGTCGAAAACAAGCTTACAATATAAGATTAGTTAAGATAAAAGACGAGGATCCCTGGAAAATTTAATCTATTATTTATGTTGCGGTTGAAATTAAATAGACTAATTTCATTGACATTGACTAGAAACGAGTTTAACAAATAAATTTCTAGAAATGTTATCAAAATTAAAAGTGTAGCGTATACATACAGGGTCCGGCAACGAAGCGGGGACGGAAGATTACACGCTTATTTGAAAGTTTGTCAAAAATTTAGTCATCGGATATTCTTCCGCACCATCAAGTGCACGTTATATAATATTTTGTTTTATACAGGGTGTTCCAGATGACAATGCCAGACTAAAGTTGCATTTTTTTAAATGAAACACCCTGTATATTACGATATAATGTTGTATAGGCCTAAAGTTGATAGTTTCTGTGTAAACAATGATTTTACTTGATAAATTGATACATTTCAGTAGGCTATTCTGCATAGGGAAAACCAAAAATTCGAAACCAACAGAGTAGAATATTTTTTACTAGTATGGACTGTCGTTATTATGTGAAATAAATTCTGCAGCTGCTCCCTTTATACAGGGTCTTCACAATTTTGCAAAATCGAAGAAATCTAGACATTTTTAAATGGAACACCCTGTATATTTTTTGCTCATTGGAAAGCCTTTTCACTACGCTTTCTATTGATACCTCATTTGATACATCTAGGATAGATCATTTTCTAATTATTTCTTTTTAAAGTTGAATTAATGAGAACTGCTTGTATTTTTAGAAGCTAATTTGCATTTCAAACCTACTGTAAGATCAGATATTCGAAAAATAATCCATAAATGGTCTATAACGAGAAGAAACTCCATTTAGTATGAGAAACAATTGATTTTCACTCAGCGGTGAAAGGTAACATTAATTTAATATAAAGTAAAGGTGTCAGTTTTAAGCTTGTATACTAATAACCAAATTGTACAAAATTTCGTTTTGTGTTATACAGTATTTCGTTCAATCTTTAAAAGAAATTGTTATAATGACTAATTTTAGTAGATACTCAACAAACGCAAGCTCCTACCGTCAATAGCTGTTACCTTTGAAATACCATCTATACTTACATCTCTCCACATACAGAACATTTAGATCGACTAAGGCCAGCTAGAAAGAGATAGATCTAGAGTGGAGCGGTTGTAAAACATATACGGAATAGCACGCTCGCCAATGCGTTAATTGCGTATATGTCTTACAACCGCCCCACTCTAGATCTATCTCTTTTCTAGCTGGCCTTACTCGCTCTAAATGTTCTGTATGTGGATTTTCCTGTATTGTTAATAATACGGCCAGTTCGCTTTGTTTATTGATTACCGGTTTATTTGTTTCTCCTTCTTGTAGGTTACACCATCAGTTTCTATAAATTTCTCTAATAATCTTTCAAATGCTTCCGGTCTTCTTTCAAGGTTTGGAACTCTCTGCATATACTCTACTCCTCAAGAATAAATATCATATTTACCATTTTTTGAGTAGGTACCTACTAAAATTAGTCAATATAACAATTGCTTTTAAAGATTGAACGAAATACTGTATAACACAAAACAAAATTTTTTACAACTTGGTTATTAAGTATACAAGCTTAAAACACCAGATAACGTAATCAGCAGTGAATCTATTGAAAATGCTATATTACTTTATATTAATTTAATGTTTGCTTTCACCGCTGAATGAAAATCAATTGTTTCTCATACTAAATGGAGTTTCTTGTTATAGACCATTTATGGATTATTTGTTGAATATCCAATCTTACAGTAGGTTTGAAGTGCAAATTAGCTACTAAAAATATAAGCATTTCTCATTAATCCAACTTTAAGAAGAAATAATTGGAAAATAATCCACCCTAGGTGCATCAAATGAGGTATCAATAGAAAGCGTAATAAAAGGGCTTTTCAATGAGCAAAAAATATACAGGGTGTTACATTTAAAAATTTCGAGATTTCTTCGATTTTGCAAAATTGTGAAGACCCTGTATAAAGGGAGCAGCTGCAGAATTTATTTCACATAGTAACGACAGTCCATACTAGTAAAAAATATTCTACTCTGTTGGTTTCGAATCTTTTGCTTTTCCCTATGCCTACTGAAATGTATCAATTTATCAAGTTAAATCATTGTTTACACAGAAACTATCAACTTTAGACCTATACAACATTATATCGTTGTAACCAGCTTTCAATCGCGAATCATCTTCTCTATTAATATACAGGGTGTTCCATTAAAAAAATGCAACTTTAGTCTGGCATTTCCATCTGGAACACCCTGTATAAAACAAAATATTTTTAAAACGTGTACTTGATGGTGCAGAAGAATATCTGATGACTAAATATTTGACAAACCTTCAAATAAGCGTGTAATCTTCCGTCCCCGCTTCGTTGCCGGACCCTGTATATTGTTTGTGGAAGTACGAATGTTAATAACATTTGATAAAATATTTTATAAAATAATAGATCAGTAAACCGGTAGTATTATTCATGAAGTGCTGAAAGAGTTAGTATTTCGTATATCGCAAACCTATAAAATTGAGAAAAATAACGTTAAATGCTGGAATTTCGTAAAAAAACTAATGCAAAATAAAATTTTTATTAACTATGCAATGATGACAAAATTAAGAAATGCTAATTTTCACAAAAACTAAATTTAATAGCGAGTATTTCCCCTCTTGAGTTAATAACACCTTGATAACGATCCCTCATACTGGCAACTAATCTTCTTACTTGATCTTGATCAATTTTCTCCCAAATTTCCACCAGTCTCAGAAACAGAACATTTAATGTGTTTGGAGGGTTCGGTAATTGTCTTAGCCGCGTTCCCATAGCATCTCACACCAGCTGACTCGGATTGCGGTCCGAACTTGTGGGAGGCCAAAACAAAGTGGGTATTTTGACCAATGCAATGTGGCAATGTGGAGCCGAGTGTTATCATGCATAGCATGAAATTTTCTCCAATAAATGGTGCAAATGGTACAATATGATCTTCTAAGAGGTCTGTAATGTACCTTTTTCCGGTAAGCCGCCCTTTTTATATCCGTACTAATACCGTGTGGACTTCCAAAGTGATCCCACCCCACAACATAACCGACCCGCCGCCATAACGCACGGTTTGAACAGTGTTACACTGAACCTGTCATCGAAGAAAAGACAGTATATGAATTCATCTGTGAATAATATTCTAGACCAATTTTCCATATTCCAGAGAATGTGTTCCCGAGCAAAGTTTAGACGGTGCCTTCTGTGCTCTACAGTAAGTAACGGGTGTGGTGCTGCGCTTCTAGGCCTTAAATCCGCTTCTGCGGGTCTTCTCCGTGCCGTACTTTGGATAATCGTGACGTTGTAATGGTCCAAAAAGTCATTTTGAAGTAAGGTACTGGTCACAAATCGTGGCCGAAGGGTATGCATTCGTAGAAAATGGTCTTGATCAGGGGTTGTAACTCTTACACGACCATGACCGAGTCTTCTTGCGTTACTTCCAGGTTTCACAAATCGTCTTAAGAGTCTAGAAATGGTTGACTGATTTAGATTAAATCGTTCAGCTAATTCACCTTGAGTGTAACTTTCTTCACGAAGTGTAACGATTCTAACACAATCAGCTTCACTTAAATTTCGATTTTCTAATCGCTGTGAGTTCATTTTTCAGAAATAAACCACTTTTATCACGTTCTAGAACTCCTGGCGAAAAGAAGCAAAAAACGCTGCCGTTTTTACAATATCTTAGATAAAACGACGGCATAAAACAAGAGATAAAAATATATAAGTTCAAGACATTTTAAAAATTAAAGCTATTTTTTTTTTAACATTTTAAAATTATGCGTTAAATTTGGCGTGCAGTGCATTATTTTAAACCACCTTTTCTAGTCTTAGAATATTATTCACAAATACAATGTTTTCCATTTTCTAGTTCCACCAACGTAAGGTAACTAGTCTGCATAACAAACGATAGTAATGTGTTGAATTTACTATAGCCAAGCGGCATGTGCATAATTATCGCAGGCATTCGACAGTTCCTAGAATAAGAGAGTGGAATACCTTGCACCCTGCACTTAAGAAGGATAACGAAATAGGAAAAAATATCATTTGAAACAAATATTGCAGTTATCAATAGTATCTACATATTATCTATGAGGTGGGAATGGGTACAGGAGTGCTCATTGCATTGAGCTGGGACGATCTTTTATAAAATTGATCAAGCCCCAGAGCGTATTCGCTTGGTAAAGCCAAATACTAGGGCTGATCAAATATTGGATTGAGTTCAGCCAAGTCCTGCGAACTATGTAGCTGGGCAAATGTCTATCTAGATCAACAATCGCGAGGGGCGGGATTGCTCTAAATAAAGAATCAGATTGGAATGAGCCATTTATTGCTTCACAGATTCATTAGATGCACACCTCTACTATGAACGTCTAGGCTGGGCATGTTAAAGTCATTCCACGGTCACCATTTGACGTGAGAAAATCGCTTCTAGGGTGCAGATCCAAAATTTCAGATAGCCAATCCAGAGGTGAGATTTCTGATAGCGGATCCAGGTTTCGGTAACGGATCTGTTTCATATCCCGGATTTGCGTGCAAAGTTTAAAATAATGGAACAGATTCGGATAATCACACGAAACTAAGGATAGTAAATTATGCGGAACCAGCAGAGGCTAACAGAACTAATCACAAGCTAGAATGAACTGTAATAAGGAAACTTCACCAGATTTTGCATTGCAGAATTTAAAGTATTTGGCTAATATGATACAGTATTAAATGATATAATAGATGGAAGGATGGAATACCTTATACAGATTATGTAATCATTATCCAAACACAATACCTCTACGATCTAATGCAGTATTAATGCACTACTACCATTGGGATAATTTCTTAATAGATAGTTTTTAATAATTTACTCTAACGTAATCATAATGTATTTATAATTTTTAAATTCAGTTTCTATGGAAAATATATAGCATGGAGTAAATGATTCAACTCTATGGAATTTATAGAAGCAGAGTAATATACGCAATTTTATAGGTCAGTATTTGTACAAAACGACTCAGTCGAGGAAACTACAAATACATATTTCCTTATACAATACGGATCTGTGTTGAAGAACAACAAAAGAAGACATTTTTCACATTGTAGCAACTTTCCTTAGTTAGGGAACTCGTAATTTTGAATTTACTACATAACGCTCTGCCGAACCCTTTCAAATCGTGGCCTTTACGCGATATACATGGCACGAGCTGTCATAAATATTTTATTTAAGAATGCTTTCGTTCCATGTTGATACATAGTACCTTCTCCGCATTGATAAGCCAGTCGTACAATATAGATAAATATGCATTTTGTCACCCCCTTTTATTCATTCTTTTTGCTTACAAATATATACGATGAAATATGGACGAGTTTTTGTGTTGTAAGAAGTCTGTTTACTTACTTCAAAGACTGTACATGCACTTAAAATTTAGGGTCGTTCAATTCTATTTGTTTATTTATAAAGTATGTACGGACTTTATATTAAAATAAATACTCCGAAGAAAAAAAAAATTCTGTATTGTATACAATCAATGTTTAGAGATAGTCAAAAATCATAACTAGTTACATAAATAAAAAACATAAGTACACATACATGTGAAAACACATGACAAATGAGAAAAACACGTTGCAATGTATAATGAATAATTACCACAGTTAATCGTATGTAGGCTTTCACGGGCACTGTTCCATAGAGATGTATCTTTTGGGTGTTGCCGTGGTCGTTGTAACCAACTTGACGTTTCGGTGGTCATACTCTCAACTTCTTCAGAAGTTCTGTACAAAACGCAACGACAGTGGAAAATTGGGATATGGAGTATACCCCAAGAAGACGCATACGGACCAATATCTACAGTAGCCCAACATATGAAAGACGCACTGCAGAAGAACGGCTACAAACCACAGGAGTTTCGGAGATTAGGCGGAGCTAAAAAGAAAGAGAAGGATGGCCCAGTACTAAAGCCAGCAAAATACGCACATCTGCCATTGTGTTGCTGGAGTCACAGACAGGCTGACGAAAACCCTGGAGAAGAAGAACGTCGACGTCAGGTTCAGCACAGTCAAGAAACTAAAATAACTGCTTCCATCTAACAAACACTCGATACCGAGACTACAAGTTAAAGGCACCTACGAACTTCAATGCCAGTGTGGGAAATTGTATATTGGACAAATCGGGCGCAGTATACAGTGCAAAGTCAAAGAGCATCGCAGAGATGTCGAACAGGGAAATACTAGAAAATCTGCAGTAGCTGAACACTACCCTACCGGAAGCAGACACGTAATCGACTACAATGACGTGAAGATAGTAGCCAGAAGCAATCACTACTACCGACAGATAGTGAGAGAATTCCTGGAAATAATGAAGAACCAGATTGAGTAAAGTATGGAAGTTGGCGCTGGGAGCTCGGAGCAGCAAGGACCATCGAAAACGCATTGGAGACCATCTAACACGAATCGAGAAGAAGCATCGGATACAGATCAGAGGACGATCAGAGGACGATCGGAGGACACGGTTGAGCGGACTGGAACGGATACGCGAAAGATACATCTTTATGTAATTGTGACAGTTGCTGATACTACATCTGTGTGGGATTACAAACTTACGGGAGTAAAGTTTCTCGTTTTGTTTATTGTATTGCCTGTATACTTCTTATTAATTTTCCTATCCGCAATGTGTATTGTTCCAGAGCTTTAATATTCAGAAAAAATCTTAAACGAGAATGTCATCATTTGCATTGGCAGACCATTGTTTATTGAAAAGTTTTCAAGTTTAGTGGTCCAATGTTCACTAAATTTTGTAGAAATAATTTGATTCGATGTCTCAATACTCTGGGTTAATCATTTACAGCGTTATTTTCGAAACTGGTTTCTTAGAACTTTCAATGTTCCTGATATTTAACAGTAAACTATTAATTGGCTTAAAAATGGTAAAGTTTAGTCATAGGGATGTATTTATAAAAAGTGTTTGTTAGTAATTTCTGCATTACGTGGTGCTTAGGAATATATAGTGTTGCATTAAACAAAATGGAGGTTTTCTAATCCAATGTTTCGAAAAAGTTATCGTCAGGTTCTGGTAATGACAAAATTCTGCAAAAAACTTTAATAAGCTATTCTTAAACACAACTCTTTGTTAGCAAAATAAAATCGAAATTGCAATTTTGAAGATGAAACGAAAGAAGATACAGGGTTTCTAAAAAGCACCTAGAATTCGCAAAAATTGCAAATAATTATAAATAACTTGAAAACGGTTAAAGATTAGTATAGGGGATCTTTACGTCGCTATAGAATCTAAAGGGAATCCAAAAATGAAAAATTGTGAGTGTGCTGTTTAATATAACAAAGGTGCATGTTGCTGTTCAGCAAAAATGGAACACTTTATATAAGTGAAATTAATTTTAGAACATGTGCCATACCTATTCAAGTAATTTGTCTGCAACTTTTTTCAGTTTAAAGTTTACAAAAAGAGATATGGTACCTGGACGCACGTGGGAAGCATCCTGTACTTGTCAAAATCTACACAACAGCTTGTATTGTACAAGAGTCACTCAATTTTAAAGTACCTCTCTGCATTGTAGTCTATTGATCTATCGCGATTATCCAATTCTAATGTCCTTGCAATTCAACATTGGAATCCTAGGATTGATATATGTAGATGCCGTAAGCTTCATCTGTTCTGGCGTTAAAATCGCTTACTGCTGAAATTTTAGCCGCATCAGTAGTTCGTATTTACAAAGTATACGATGCTTAGCAGTCTCGGTGCACAGTTCGCAAAATCGACATATGTCTTGATCTGTTTTGAGCGAAATAACCAGTTGGAAGGGCCCCAGAGTGTCAGATTTGTCTTACTAAGATCAACTACCTTCTTTTTCCTATTTTACGAGAGGTTTTTTTTGCTTTGATTTTATTGAGGTGTTGGTTTCCAGAAGAAGGCGCTTACTTTCAATTGTTCTTTTCTAGGTACCTTTTTCGAAACGCCAAAGAAAGGTTTCGATCTAGCAGAATGCATATTGCCAGTTCATTTACCGTAGCATTTTATTTATCATTGGGGCTCCTAAAACCCATATCAAAAATATCCTGCATAACATTGCCTCGACATTTGCAGACCAGTTTAGAGTCAAAGCGATGTGTTATATGTTTGCTTATTTCCGATTTTTGCTCAAGCATTCTCGGGCTCAGAGATGGTGTGTAATTTTACCCAGAGTATCGACGTGGACAACCTTACGGATTTTAAGTAATTGGTGGTTGACCTATGAACTCCAACTCCCACCCCTTTATCTGTCTTGGATCCATGCCTACGATCGCATTTTAATTCTCTACAACTTCATTCCTGACAGCCCGGAAATAGCATCTTTTATAGTCGCAAAAGACCCATCTTGATAAACATGCTGTCTGTTGGTTCTTCTAACGATTCTAGCTCTTTTTGGCGCTATGCTAAGATATTTAGATAAATCGCCATCTTTTAAACGGTAAAATAGTTTTAATTGGTGTACTGTCAAAACGGCAGTTGTTTTGATTAGTACCTGTATTGTGAACTTCTGCAACTTGATTTGTGTCCACCACGTGATATATTCAATATGTCATTTTTAATGTGAGCTTCCAAGCCTTTAGCATGTTCATAAAACCGTTGCGACTCTCTTAGAAACCCTGTCTAAATGATTGTTCCACCTAAGCCTGGGGCAAGGATTACTCAGACTCAGATTACCCAGATGATTGGTTTCGGTGATATATATTAGTACCTTTCCGTTTACGAGTAATGCAACCAAAGAATGCTTTCCCCTTTCAGTAAACGGGGCAACTTTTGTCCTTCTTGGACTGATACTTAATCTTTATTCAATGCGCCATCTGCCGATGATATTAAGGATACTTTGCATTAGGTTAGTGATATCCATCTTATGTTTGCTCTTGACCGTTACGAGATCATCTGTATAGCATTAGGCGTTAAGGCCGTCTACCTGCAGCTGTCTGAATAAGCTAATAATGACCAGAGACCAAAGCACGGTCAACAATACCCAACTACCATTTAAAGGATCTGAAGGCAATCGTAGTGCCTAGCTGCGCCCTGATATTATGGCTAATATCGAACAAGTTTATCGAATTATGGAGGGCTCTAAGTCTCTTTGTTATATAGCTTTAATTATAGATTTTAAAAAGGTGTTATGAAAAGCACCTTTTACAAAAAAACCTGTGATGAAGATATTTCAAAGATATACTTGAAACCCCGATAAAAGGCTGCATTAATTACTACTAGTACACGTGAGATAAAAATCATGTTGGTTGATGTTATTATAAACAAGATCGAGATACGTAACTGAGGACGACTGGATTCTATTCCTATCATTTCTGTACCACCTTTGGTTATTCAACTCGAGCTCTTAATTGATTCAATAAGAGGTAAACAAAGAAGTGCTCCATACAATTTAAGGGCAAAGAGATTTGCTGTTTAAGTAAACTTCGCATCTATTACTGATTTTTGTTTGTTGCCAAGAAACGGTTTCAAAAACTCGAAAATCATAGTTCCCACCATCGTTGGTCCATCTTTACAAGCGCCAGGGAACTGTGGCACGATCAGTCGATTGTTGAAAATGTATTTATCGAGATTAAATAATATACTTTATGTTACATGAGCAATCGAATATATACCTCTGAAATTGTCGTCATTTTCTAATACGAATACATATTTTCCTAAAAATGTCATCTAAATATGGAATAAGAATATATGGTGTACCTGAAATCGTAAATGAAAATACCGACGTTATAATTACCTCATTGTGCAAGGAAAAGCTTGGTATCAATGTAGGAGCTGAATCGATTGATTGCAGCCATCGTCTGCGTAAAAAAGAAAACAGTACTAAACCAATTCTGGTTAAATTCTGCGGTCGCAATATTAAACGGAACATTTACAATAACAAACGTAAGTTTATAGGTACAAAGATTGTAGTGCGGGAGGACTTAACCAAACGTAAGTTAGCCTTAATGAAAGAAGTAAATAAAAGATGGTGGTATTGCCTGGACAAATGAATGTACAGTATTTACAAAGTCAGATTCAAAATTTATAAAATTCTTACGTATGACGATTTAAATAAATTATTTCCTATAAAATAGTTGTTGCTTGGTCTCAGTTGTTTTTGCTAGGCTCTTTACTTGATTTTTTTTTTGACAAACTAGCAAAAAATATTTGTTATTTTGTACCTCGTAGACATAAAACTTGCAATAGTATTTGTGATATACTTTCATGTAAACTGGAATTTTAGTTGTAATTATACAATGATTATTTCATGTTTAGTTATTTCAAAACAATTATGCTTCGCTTAGTAGTCTAGTGACTAGTTTATTTATTTTCTCTGTTGCTATACACCTAATATGTTAAAATTATCGCATATAAATATTTGTTCACTTAGGTACTGCTCACATACTTACATGACTTGATGCATCATATATTAGAGAGAGTACGAGTACGATGTTTTGGCGATTAGCGAAACATGGCTGACGGCAGATATAGATTCTACATTGTTAGCCATTCAGGGCTATTCCTTTTTATGAAGAGATCGCGGGGTGCGCAGTGGTGGCGTAGGTTTTTATATTAGAAATGAGCTCCGTTATTCGATTTTAACATCGTCTAATTCAATAGAACAGCTGTGGGTAGGGATTTCGGGGCATTGACTATTGGTGTGGTATACAGGCCTCCAAATATGCCCTGTCGTAATTTTTTAAACGATTTGGAATCTTCTTTCGCTGCTGATTTACTGTAACTTAATTACAACCCCAGCTGTAAAGCAACCCAGATCTATTATATACCGTGATTTCAAAAATATTGATTATGAGCTTTTTGAGCGGCGTTTGCACTATTTATCATTGGGCGATATATTCTATGTATCGGACATTAATTCTAAGGTTGACATCTTCACTTCTAAGTGTCTATGTACAATTGTTTAATATACACGTGCCCTTTAATAGTGCTTTCATTCGTTGACCGAGACCTCCCTGGCTCACGGATGTTATACAATTGATGATCTCACTAAAAGACAAGGCAAAATCTGAATTTGTTAAAAGTAAAGCGCTATGTGATTGGAACTATTACAAGGATCTCAGAGGCTACGTGAAGAAAGCAAGTGATAGAGAGAAAAAAGCCTACTATGCTTTCTTATGTAAATCTAGAGACCCGAAAAATATTTGGAAGGGATTACGATTGCTTAATGTTCCCAACAAGAAGGCTGTCGATTTACCATTACAGTTGCAGGACCCAAGTACGTTAATCATTTTATTAATTCAATTCCGAATCTTCTATCACGCGCCGGAAACTATTACAATATTATTGTGATCACACTTTGAACAACATCGGTGCCTGCTCTCATTTCAAGCTTGCGAGCGAGGAGGAGATCAAGGCCATACTATCCAGTATTTCGTCTTCATCTTGCGGTTGTGATGGGTTGACAATTACTATGTTAAAACTGTCTAGTCCATTTATAATTAAATATATTGTGCACATAATCAACGGTTGCATTCTTGAGGGAATCTTTCCGGACGCATGGAAGCAGGCACTTGTGGTGCCAATTCCGAAGTGTGCTAATCCTCAGTTGGCGTACGACTTGAGGATTATAAGTCTACTGTCGGTTCTGTCGAAAATATTTGATAAAGTAATAGATCAACTATTAATTGAGCACGTGAATAGGTACGATATATTGCCCACTTACCAATCTGGATTTCGATCCGGACACAGTTGTGAGACTGCCTTGCTAAAGGTCATTTGATTGCTGCGTCTGTCAAAGGGTATGCTTCCGTTCTGATCCTGTTAGATTTTACTAAAGCCCTTGACACAGTTGATCATGAGCTGCTTTTATCTATTTTTCGCTATATCGGTCTTTCGAATAATGCAATAAGCCTGTTAAGCAGTTTTTGCTTGGCAGATCACAGGTAGTAAAGATACATAACCAATTATCTACCGCGTTGATGTCTGGGGTACCTCAGAGGTCTATTTTGGACCCGCTGTTTTTCTCAGTGTATACTTCTACCCTATTGGAAGAGGTAAAGCATTGTAAGGTTCACATGTGTGTTGACGATACACAACTATACTACTCTTTCCGTAAAGATTCCTACGTAGATGCTATGTTTCGTGTTCAGCAGGACTTGGTTCTCTCCGCTCATTGCATATTAATTCTAGGAAGTCTGCTGTTATGTTTTTTGGTAGTCAGCAGTGTCGGCTGGAGCTGGCGCGGGATTTGAAAGTGTCCATTAATGATGAGACCTTGCCTGTGGTAAGTCAAGCTAAAACTCTTGGTGTAATCATTGATCATAATTTCAGATATAGGCTACAAGTGTCCAAGTATACAGACTGTCCCGTAAAAAACGCCAACAATCATAATTCCGTTATTTATTGTCCGATTTTATTTAAACAAAAACTAAATTTAATGGCATCAAAAGTACTATAGAATAGCAGCGTTTTATTTGTTTTCAGTTGTTTTCATTAATGTCAAACGATAGTCAATTTTTTTATTTTAAATGGCAACATATATATTTTTGGCTATATTCGGATTGGATTTCTTTTTTTGAATTCAACGATGTATAATATGTCTATTTTTCATAAACGTTTACTAAAGAAAAAAACCATTTCTCAAAATCAACTTTGTTTTTAATAAATTATGTGTAAATTTTCGAATGTACCATGAAACATTGGAAATATAACTATTATAAGCAACAAAACAAACCATTTTACAATAATTGTTCAAATTGCCCGCCACCTTGCTCAACACACATCGCACATCTCCGAATTACTCCACGACTCGCATTTAAAAGACAAACGGCAGGTATTTCTTGACAAGTGTTCATAATTCTTTGTCTTAAAATGTTAACATTTTCTGGATTTGTTAAATAAACTCGATCTTGTAGATAAGCCCACAACCAAAAATCCAAGGGAGTAAGATCCGGTGAACGCGCAGGCCACGCGATAGGGCCAGATGTTCCTATCCGTCTATTTCCAAATTGAATGTTCAACCAATCAGTATTAACCCTGGCATTGTGCGCGGGAGCTCCATCTTGTTGATAAAATATTCTGTTTAAATTTATCAAAGCTAATTCATCTAAAAGGTTTTGGAGATTTTCGTTTAATAAAGTGTGATATTTTTCTTGATTTAAGCAACCATCTATGAAAAATGGCCCAATTAATTGATCGCCTAAAATGCCACACCAAACATTTACACTGAAACGTCTTTGAAAATTATTTTCAATGACAAACCTCGGATTATCTTGGCTCCATTGCCGATGTATGTTTCTATTGAAAATACCATAGTTGGTAAAAGTGCATTCATCAGACCAGATTATCATTCTGTAAAAATTCGGGTCTTGTTCTAGCGCATTTAAATAAAAACGACAAAACTGTATTCTTCGGCCAGGATCATTTTGTTCTAATGCATGAACTTTTCGAGCTACGTACGGTTTAAATTTGTGTTTTCTTAATATACCATGAACTGTTGTTTTTGATATTCCAATATTATGTGCAATTTCGCGAGTCGAAGTTTGAGAATTTTCTTGTACTGCAAGAAGAACATTTAATTCCTTATCTTCGGAGAATTTACGTTTTTGCGTATTTGGTTTCTTAAATGATCCATAATTTCTTAAATTCGTTTCAATTCTCTGAAATATTTTCGAATCTGGAATTTCTCTGTCCGGAAAACGAACACTGTAACGACGAACAGCTTCAAGACGGTTTTTATTACATTCAAAGAACAGTTGCAACATGTCCGTTAACTCATTGTTATCCATTTTTACGTGTTGTAGCAAAACGTTCAAACAGGACAATAAAAAAGATTTAATAAAGTCACATTGACACTTATCAATGTTTATAGCATTTTTGTTACTTCATGGCATACTCAAAAATTTATAAATAATAGAACACAAAGATGAATTATATTAAATGTAATTTTTTTTCAATAAATGTTTATCAAAAATAGACATGTTATACATCGTTGAATTCAGAAAAAAAAATCCAATCCGAATATAACCAAAAATATATATGTTGCCATTTAAAATAAAAAAATTGAATATCGTTTGACATTAATGAAAACAACTGAAAACAAATAAAACGCTGCTATTCTATAGTACTTTTGATGCCATTAAATTTAGTTTTTGTTTAAATAAAATCGGACAATAAATAACGGAATTATGATTGTTGGCGTTGTTTACGGGACAGTCTGTATATATCAACATAGGTCTTACTTGCCTACAGACATTAAACTTACATTGTGTAATGTACTAGTATTATCCCATTTTAATTAATTGTTTTGCGGTGTACGGTCCACGCATAGATTTTAATGATCGAAGTCGGATACAAAGAATGTAGTATTCGTGTTTAAGATTTGCATATAATATCAGAAAATTTGAACGTATCTCATATACCTTGTCTTATTGCGCGATTGTGTTATACAATTATTAAGCATAGAAGGCTTCCGTATCTCTACAATAAGATAGCGTTTCGTACTGTTGTCCATCACATAAATATTGGTCACGTGGGCTACTTACGCCTCCACTGCACAGGACCGCACTATTCGAACGTTCATTTTCTTACGTGATCTACAATATATATAACACTATACCCCACTCGTTTAAAGAAATGTTGCCCGCCATGTTTGAAAAATGTTTGTGTCGACTCATATTTGATAGACAACTAGTAGGAGCTTGATTTGTTTAATTTGTATAATTGCTGAATCTTGTATAATTTCGTATAGATACATGGTTTGATTGTTTAGTTGTAGTATTGTTGTGTATATCGCAGAATATTAGTTATTAAGTTAGTATACGCCATAGATAATATATATACATTTCATTCTCTATAGATAGGACACTTCTAATAAAATTTTGTTGGCGTGTTTCTGCGCCATCTAGTGAAATGTGTTAAATTTAAAACAGACCATACTGGGCCACGAAAAGCTTGTTTATTATTGAAAATTGAATTTCTAACTTTTAAACTAAAAAACAAAGCGCTTTTATATAGTTTCTGAATATTGTCCTATATTTTCATTAAAAATATTTTTACAAAAATGTTATTTTCGTGGAACACGACGAAATAAAATTTCATTCCCTAACGCTTCTCGTGAAGTTTCAATTTGGATGATATATGTCACGTATACCTGTAATATCGAAACCGAAGGTAAGGTAATTTATAAAAATGATCTCAAAAGATATTCAAGTTTTAAGAATCTCGGAAAGCCACTAAGGGGTACTATTAGAATGTAGGTCTCAACCATAACAGAATTTAATAACACATCTTGTATTTACCTATTAATTGGATGTTGTATACTGCACTCTCTTTGGCGAAGTATATTGTATCTGGTATTATCGCCTTGAAAACATTAAATATTTCTTGTACTGCTTCAATTTGTATGCGATAATGCGATATGAAAATAAAGGGTCGCTGGTTTATGTCAAAACTAGTATGTCAGCTCTTGTTAATTTAATAGAAACGATAGTTTCAACCTTAAGCGGTATTTAACACTACTATTTAAGGTTTAAACTAAACCACGTCCAACATAATCCTTCATACATACAGACATAATCAACGAACTCTTATACCCGAAGGTGTCGAGGTGTAAAGTTCTCTTAATTTACTTCCACAGATTCAACAAATTCACGCCACTCTTTCCTGTTTCTGGCCTTCGCCTCGTCCCATGTTTTTCCTCTTTTTTTCAGAAGTTCATCCGTACTGCTGTTCCACGTTTTTCTGGGTCGTCCTCTCCGATTTTTCCCGATTTTCCTTACCTCCCAGACCCGCTTCACCTGTCTAGTTTCATTCATTCTGATCAAGTGTCCCCACCATTTCAGTTTATTTTCTTCTACTTCAGTTCTTAATGATTTTGTTGTCAGCATCTGTCTAATGTCACTGGATTGTAGTCGTTTTGTTTGTCTTTCATCAAGTATCAAATTTTCTGCTCCATAGGTTAAGACTTGTAAGTATACTGCTTGATACACCGTCATTTTTGTTCTTGTTGTTATCTCTTTTTTATTAAAAAAGTTTTTGTAGAGTGCATAATCCTTCAACTTATATTATATCGTCTCCAAGAATATCACAAAAATTACCATATTCTACTAATACTGTTTTTAAAGACGCTTGCGACACAATATACAAAATCAGAATGACAATATAATGTCATAATGACACTCAAAGTCGCGCTTTTCATATTTCAAATTTCAAAAAGCATTGCCAGCGACACCTGGTGAAATGTGTGAGTACCAAAACTTTGACGACAGTACACGGGACCTTCTGCCGTATCTATAGTAATACGCACATAATTTGAATGTATTGTTATGATATTTCGTTAATTTCCAATAAATTCGTTAGAATATTATGTTAAGCATTGTAAATTTAGGAAATATTTTGTCAAAATTACACGTACGACGCACACTCATGTTACTGCGGTTTTAGAAAATAATAATAAAAATTTGAGAAGGAGGTCAAGAAAAAACAAAAAAAAAGGTGAGATTGGTTTTTTTTGAAAGGTGAAAAAGGAGGAAAAGTCAGACGAAGAAGATAAGTAGAAATACATTTTAAAAATAGAAAGTGAAATTTGAAAAAGAACGTTGGAAATTAGTTTGAAAAGATTGAAAAGTGAAAAGAGGAAAAGAGGAAAAGAAGAAGAGAAATTAGAGAGACAGGTGAAGGAAAAGTTTGAAGATTCAAAAGATTTGAAAAGATTGAAAAGTGAAAAGAGGAAAAGAAGAAAAATTTCGAAGGAAAGAAGGACCAGAAGAAGGGAAGAAGTTACTATTTTTATTTTTAATATTATACATACTAAGGTAAGAGAGGGTGGGTCTAAATTAATTGTAAAGTGCTTAATATAAAATTTATTTGAATTATTTTGATTTGATTTTGACATAAAAAATTGGCGTCCGTGACAGGACTTATTGGCAAAAGTCAATAAGTTTAGAAATTTCTAAGTTAATAGTTTCTAAAAATCAGTTCAAATCAAGTCATTTGTCAAAATTCTAGATTTACATATATTCTCAATATTATTCAATAGTGCTTGGAACTTTATTTAGAGTGTTTTATAGTAATTTCAAATTTTTATAATGCCAAAAACTAGATCTGTTGAAGGAGACAGTGGGGATAATATTCAAGGTATGTTGACTACTATTCTTAATAGATTAGATGGTATGATATCTAGTCAGAATGACTTCGAGAATAGGTTGAATACTTTAGAAAAGAAAGTTAATGAAACTGTATCTGTGTCAATTCCTAATGTGTCAAATTCAATACCTCCTGCTAATGTCAATTCAAATTTAAGGCAAAATTCAAATTTGAATGAATCCAATTTTTCTAATTTTATTAATAACGTTAAATTAAAAGATCTTGTTCCGAAATATGATGGTAAACGAGGAAGTCCGATAGTTTTTTTTAACATCAATTAGACGAGTAATAACGCCAGATACATCGTTTATTATGTTATATAACATTATCAGATCTGCATTAATTGATAATGCATTTATTTGGTTTTCAACGGTCTTTTTCGACATTCGAAGAACTTGAAGATCTCTTTTTAAGCAAATATTGGTCTGAAATTGAACAAGACAAAATTCGAAGAAATCTATATACTGGAAAATTTGATTTACAAAAAGGACATTCAAGAGAACAGTATTTCATAAATAAATATGCCGTAGCTCAGCATCTGACACCTAAATTAAGCGAAAATGAGCTTATTAAACATTTCGCATGTCATTTTGTTTTCGACATAAATAAAACGGTAATAATTCAAAATATTATACATTTTAAGGATTTTTGTGAAGTTTTACGTCAGTATGACAATCTCTACCAATTTCGTAAGTCTGTAACGTCAAATTCCTATCATGAACAATCTAACTACATACCCTTTTATCATTCAAATTTTCGACAACATTCTAAATCAAACAATCCTAATAATAATACAAATTTTAATCGTTACAAGACGAATTATCATCAAGATATGGGTCAATCTAATACTCGATATAACAGTTTTAATCAACAAGATTCTAATCAACAATTTCATTAGAAATATAATTCTAATTATCAAACTTTAAATTCAAATGCAAATTCCTATGAAGATTTTAATCAAAGTAAAAATAAAAATAAGGATCAAAAAGGGTTTCGAAAACAACATGATTCATATAAAAATTCGCATGATTTAAACGCGATAAACGTTGTTGCTGATGTTCACCAAATTCAAGATGGTAATCAGTTTCTTTTAATGCCACTCAAAATTGTAAGTATTTAATTGCGGAAAATAATTATGAACACCCTAAAAAGTTATTTCAAATTGAAAATAAAATCCTTACGGAAGATTTAAGTTTACCATTAGTCAAAATTAAATTATATAATCTGGAATTCACAGCTTTATTACTTTCAGATAAAATATTCTTTGAAAATCTAAATTATTTTGATAAAAAAATGTTAAAAATGAATAATATAGAAATAAGAGCTTCTACAGGTAAATTACTATCAAAAATAAATAAGTGTGTATGTGATTTGTTAAATTTAAATGGTAAGGAGTATTCCTGTAACTTTTTGATTATGAATGGTTTAATAATAATAATAATAATAATAATAATCCATGCCTTAGCATCCCCCAACAGCTTGCGCCAATTACAGGGGGCATCGGCTGGCCATGAGTTATTATTACGCCTGCGGCTGTAGAGCGACTTAAGATGTTACCTTTCTGCATTTGCCGTGGAATTTGGAAAACTACAGAAAACCAAACTCAGAAAGGAAGCACCGGGGTTCGAACCCGGTACTGCCGGACTGCTAGTCCAGTGTGCAAGCCACTAAGCCACCAGCCCGACGTTTAAGGTATGACATCATTATAGGCGCTGACTTTTTAAATAAATATAACGTAATAATCGGCTACGACAATAATTGCATTAAAATAGAAAATAATCATATACAGTTTGAAAATTTTATTAAAAAAGAAAGACGTGATAATGAGCAAGATGTGATTATAAATGGTTTAGTTGAAGGCGTAAATGGAAGCGTGTATGAGAGTGTGTGTGATAAGGGGAATAGTTATTATTATAGTAATGTAAAGAAAAACATATATGATGTTAATAAATATAAAAATAATGGGGTGGTAGATAAAGGTGAAATACCTATCAATGAAGATTATTTTAATATGTGTGAATGTAATGAAAGATATAAGAGTTTTGAAGGTGATATGTTAAAAAAGAATGAAAGGTTGGTGAATGATAGCGCTTGTGTAGCATCAGACTTATATGAACATAAATTAGTGGTAAATGAGTCATTACCATTTAACCTAAATGTTTATCCAATATCCCAAGCATTTAAAGAAAAAGTGAAAATTGAAATTCAAAAAATTTTGGAGAAATGTATTAAAAAATCAGTAATGCCGTATGGAGATTTTACCATATATGTTATCCCCATTCGTCGATTTCAAGATGTATGTTTTGTATTGAGAATACGTTTCAATTTACTACTCAACTTTGGGAAAAGAAAAAATAAAAAGAAAAAATATGATCTGCTTCGTAATATTTTATATTACATCGCGTTCATATTTTTTTGCGGGCGTATTTGTTATGTTATTTCGTTAATTTCCAATAAATTCGTTAGAATATTATGTTAAGCATTGTAAATTTAGGAAATATTTTGTCAAAATTACACGTACGACGCACACTCATGTTACCGCGGTTTTGGAAAATAATAATAAAAATTTGAGAAGGAGGTCAAGAAAAAAACAAAAAAAAAGGTGAGATTGGTTTTTTTTGAAAGGTGAAAAAGAAGGAAAAGTCAGACGAAAAAGTTCTTTTAAAAAGTAGAAAAACATTTTAAAAATAGAAAGTGAAATTTGAAAAAGAACATTGGAAATTAGTTTGAAAAGATTGAAAAGTGAAAAGAGGAAAAGAAGAAAAGAAATTAGAGAGACAGGTGAAGGAAAAGTTTGAAGATTCAAAAGATTTGAAAAGATTGAAAAGTGAAAAGAGGAAAAGAAGAAAAATTTCAAAGGAAAGGAGGACCAGAAGACCAGAAGTCGGGAAGAAGTTACTATTTTTATTTTTAATATACATACTAAGGTAAGAGAGGGTGGGTCTAAATTAATTGTAAAGTACTTAATATAAAATGTATTTGAATTATTTTGATTTGATTTTGACATAACAGTATATATATATTTTTCTTTTGTTATGCAAGGATATGTGGAAGAATGGTAAGAGTTTTATCACTCTCACCAAACATATCCTTATGATTTTAATTCGCTTTTCCTTAGTTCATTATCACTCAGTTATGTTATTGTATTATACTGTGTTATTTTCTTTGGCTGGTTATGTATATGGAGAATTGTAAGCGGATGAAATGAATAAATAAATAAATAAATATATCAACGTTTATTGGATGTTTGTTTATTTGTGAAGGACAGTGTATATTCCGCAATATATGTATATGTCTCGCCTGTGCTGTGTTCTATTTAGCTAGCTTTATGCTGATGAATAGGGCGGCCAAATATATAACGAACAGTATGCAGGAGTCAAGAATATTCAATGGCGTTAATGGAAATTACCCCACCACTCCCACCATGTCTTTTATTGGTATTCAGTGGTGGCTATCCTAATAAATCGAGCAGTATAAAAACTTTATGCGAATTTTTTGCATTGGAAACTTTGCATTAGTTGCTCGCTTTTACATAAACCGAAAAACGAGGTATTCATAGTTCAAAGCAGTTTTTTCTAATATAGAGAACATAGAGAACGTTCGTAATTGGAATCGAAACACTAATATATAAAATGTACAATGATATCAATGATGAAAAGTTTTTATACGTTGTTGTAACTTTGTTCCTCATTGATTTAGGAGCCTAATTCTAAATGGTTTAAAAGTTGTAATCGGTTGAAGGTTTCGTAAATATTATTTCCAGAACTAAAAGTTGGAGTTGGTTATTTTGACACTTCTTTCAGCCCACTTATGTTTGTCTACTTGTAAATTAAAAGGTTGTTCTGCAAATTGTTCCAGAGGTTTAGCCTTCAACATTAAATAGTTTACAAAATCGTTAAGAAAAATGAAATATAGCTAGTCCCACTACTTATATATAGTTTAATATATAATTTATGAACTATTTGCAAGTAGTAAAGTTTCGCTGATATGTGCTTTTTTTCAGCATCTAGAACTCTTGAGAACTGTTCCAGAGTTTTCTATATCGTTTCAAAGCCTTCTGCCATAGGTTGCTCTATCTTCCTTTCCGCCACAGATTTATTCGATATCGTTCCAAATTTCCAGCTTATCCAATATTTCTCTCCTTCTCTTAGACGGTTTCTTGGGCCGAACTTGTGAGGGTACCTTCAGGTTAGTCTATATTTGTTTTGGAAGTTACAATTATATAAAATATATAATATATATGATTAAGTATATATATATTATATAACAAGAAATATCGTCTTGGTAATTATCCACAGTATTGATAATTCGTAAGATTACACCTAAAACTAATTTATTCATAATTACGAAAAGATTTAAATCAGCTCAAACATTTTCTGGATATTTTAAATTTTATTCCAAATCTGCCGAAACTCCTTACAATTTATTAGATATTTTCTTTCCTAAGAATTAATATTAACTTTGTATAGTATAAATTTTTCGTTTTGTTTTATATAAATCTACCTTAGATTAGATTAGATTAGATGTGGGTTGTGTAGGCAATGCTGCCTCTCTTCACTGCGACCTGTAAGATTTATTGCGAGTACCCTTAATCTTTTAGTCCCAATTAATCTTTAGACTTCTGAGGAGGTCTAGGATTTTGTTGCGGGATATAGAACTACATATATCCCCTAAACTTTTGCATACCAGCCGCTTTTACGAGCACCTGTTCGAGGTAGTGGAGTCTCTGCCGAAAAACCGCCTCACAGTTGCACATAATATGTTTCGCCGTCTTCCGTCGTGTTGCGAACAGAATCGGCAATTATCGCGGTTGACCTTGCCCATCATCTTCAAGTGGTACCTAAGCCGGCCGTGGCTAGTGAGTAAAGCCGTGATGGTGCTGATGTTTCTTCTGTTGAGCTCCAGCAGAGATTTTGCACTGATGGCAAAAGTAATAAACATTTTCGATTGTCTTAGTTTTGGTATGGGCTACTATCCCAAACCGTATTAGTTGGACAATTCAGACATTAGGCATTGTAAATAGTATTACAAGCAATGGTGAAATAGTTGTAAGGTGTTGCCAAAGTGGAATTATTGCATTTTGTATTCTCATATCTGTGACATGCTGAAAATTTGCATATATCTAATATATCGATTGGGTTTTTTCATAAAATAAATCAAATTCAAACAATTTTAAATATTGTTTATCACTTCGAAGAGTTCGGTTGTATTACTGGCCTTTTGCGATTAAAATAAATAAAATATTACAACGAACTTCGTGGAAATTAAATATTTCTGACATATGAAAATTGTCAGCATGTCACAGATACGAAAATACAAAATGCAATAATTCGACTTTGACAACACCGTACATCTACCTAGTATCACCCTCTCCGTCATTCTAACGCATACATGCACTTCACCATTGCATGTAATGCTATTTACAATGCCATTGCATGTAATTCTATTTACAATGCCTAGTATCTGGGTTGTCCACCTGTATATAGTACGATATTTTCCGTTCGCTTTCCCACTGTTGGAGATGAGCTCTTATATGGCTTTTAGTGAGACCACAAAATGGTTCTGGTCCAATAAATTGAAACGCCGTGTCTTTCTTTATAAGGCCATGGGCAGTTTCGTTGCCCTCACACCTCCAGTAACCTGGTACCTTCATCAGTGTACCTGTGTTTCGTAGGGCCGGAGCATTTAGGGTGAGCAGACAGCCTTTAGTGCTGAGAAGATATATACAGGTGGCCCATTAGTGCGTGGAAGCTCGATTAATCCGACATTGTAGAAGATATTAAAAACTTTAGTGAGAAAATGTGTAGGTATTCTTAAGCTTCATATTTTAAAATTAGTTGCAACTATACAGGGTGTTGTATAACGCCGTACCAGACCAAACTTTTATTTTTTTTAATGGAACGGTATACTTTTTTTGCAATTTTAAAATCTTCTTATTTTTACTACCCTCTTTATATACGGTTTGTCGAATCTATACAGAGTATTTAAAAAGTTATGAGCATTTTTACGTCTAAATTAAGGTGTATTAAGAGTTAGTTCCGGCAAGAAACAAAATATACAAACTTTTTCGTACCATTACATAAGTTGGCTATGTCTTCTCTTTCCGCTGGTTCAAGAATTTAATAAAAAAATTCATTTATGACGTTGCAGTCTTAGTTGAAATGATTGACTGACATTTGTTAACATTTCTGTACCAATACTCCGAAAAGCTTCTCTTATTCTTTCCATCTTATTTTTCCGTATTTTCACCGGTGCTTGATACACACGATCTTTTACGTAGCCCCACAAGAAAAATCAATTTTTGTCAAGTCCGGGGATCGAGCTGGCCATGCCACTGGTCCTCCTCTTCCAATCCACCTGTTGGGAAATTTTCATCAAAATCTACCCGATCATGGATTTGTTGTTGAGCCCATTCGCAAAACGCAACGCTACTGGGAAAATCTCCAACAACTCTTGATGTAATTGAATGTAGTAGGGATGGAATTTGTGCTTTTTTAATATCCTTCGAATGGATGTTCGACTAATATTTTGTACGTGTGAAATATCGCGTTGACTACTATGAGGATTTTCTATAACGCATGCGATCACATGAAATTCATTTTCCTCGGCATTGCATTCTTTTTCCTTTGGTGTTTTTCATACTTTACTGAACCAGTACGGTTGAAATGGTCGATTAATCTTTCCAATGTTTGCTTTTTCGGTTGTCGTCGTGCGGGATATCTTGCTTCATAAACTCTTTTTGCAAGATCGCAATTTTTTGAACACTCTCCCAATACCCAAATCATATATATTAATTCTTCAGCCGAATAATATACGTTTTATATTGCCCTGCTAATAAATTGAGAGATTTTGAAATTACTTAGCGATGAATAATATCGGAAAATTCTCAAACTGTGAAATCGACACTCTTAAAAAATAAGGTATTGACATATACATATTTTTTTTGGTTTTAACAGTACAAAACTTGCTATTCATGAGAATATGGGGCACAAAGTAAGTGAATATATGCGCAAATCTAAAACAACATCCATTCGCGTTCACGTTGCTACATCACGTCGAATAGAGGCTCTACTGGACCAACGATTTGCTGGGTATACATATGAGACAACCGAACGGATTTGGTAAAAGATGACGACTAGGAGAGGTCAAAATAGTTTATTATTAGCTACCAGAATTGATATGAGGCAGCTATATTGCTTCATTTGTCCACATAACACACATTGGCGCACACATCTCGTCAAAATCACCAAAAGTGATTAATAGTACTGCATTTAATGACGAATTGTGCTAGTTTAAAGTTTGAAAAGTTACATCTAAATAATTCTTTAAATTATGTTCCGAAAGCTATAGAGTACAAAGAAGGACTGGAAGCTACAAATCAATTGTAAATATTAATATTTACATTAGTAAAGCAACTACTAAATCAATAACATTACAGTAATATGGCATAAATAATTCCAGGATTTCCGACTGATGTTTGTATTTAGTTACAATCAGAGTCAACAACACTACCGCCGGCGTATATTACAACTGAATTGAGCACTTGAACAGGGAAGTGGATTAATGTGCAACGCTTCCTAAATTGAAACACGTCAGGAAAGCTATGGCACACAACCTGAATTGAGCAATCCATTGTGAATTATTTATAAATTCATTTCACCAGTCGCTTGCGGGAGTCATTCTAGCAACGATTACTGGAGCTATTTAGGTGGGTAATGCTTTGGATAGGTATTTTAATAGTATTGAAGAAATAAATTCAATTTGTTTTCGATAAAGTGGTAGTTGATAGATAAAAAATCCAGTAATTATGAAGAAAATAGCGGAAGATTATTTATTTTATTAATATATTCACTGCCTCCTCATTGAATAAAACACAAGCTCTCATAAATATTAATAACTAATATCATTTTTTTCTACAATTTAGAAATTTGTATATGTATGAGTATGTAGTATGAAGATATATAAGAACTTTTATCAACAGTATGATTCTTGGCGTATAAATATACCGCGAGACTAAATATTATATTGATAAGAGTTTGCCATGGAGTCGAGTACGTATGTCGTATCTTATTACATTTTTTAAAAATTCAATATGATTAAATTGTCAGATTAAGTGTCATACTGACATTAATATTCATCAGTATATTCATCTAACTGTAAAAAGTGTGTTTTAACAGTGATTTAAAAAAAATGTACATGTTTGAATAATATTTTAATTTAAAAATAAAAAAAATACAGTAATTGTTGAAAATGAGCCCCGGCTTGTTCAATGCACAAGTCCTGTTCCATATGATTACGAACATCAATTATCAATTCTTCTGTACGAATACTTGGCCTGCCAGCACCTTTTTTATGAGTTACAGATCCAGTTTCGCGAAATACACCAACACTATGTGCAAGGCACATGTAAAAATCCTGTTCTAATACTGCTAAGTCTGGGAAGTGCTCACGAAAATTGTCCAAACATACACGCTGACTGTATTGCCAAATTCCATTAACTTGCACACCTGTTCTAAAATATGCTTCAATCGTGTAACTTTTGTGAGCTGTTGTGAAAACCATAACTGAAAAGCTACTTAAGACTTCAGAGAGAAAATACCTATATTGATGAATATTAATGTCAGTGTGACACTTAACCTGACAATTTAATTATATTGAATTTAAACAAAAATATAGTAAGATACGACATACAGGGTTTCCACAGCCGAGCGGGACATAAAGAGAATACATAAAATCGGTTTTCGGTGAATATTATCTATACTTCATCGAAATTTAAGTGCCGCATATTATAACTGGGCCAACATGAACATTTCCACAATCATAGTACAAAGAAAGTAATTTTAATAAAGCCACAGCCGCTTGCAGCATCTCACATGTTAAAAAGCCTTATTAGAAATTTACGTGCAATAGATTTAAGAATAATAATATTCTGGCTTTATTAAAATGACTTTCTTTGTACTATGATTGTGGAAATATTCATTGTTTACCCAGTTATAATATGCGGCACTTAAATTTCGATGAAGTATAGACAATATTCACCGAAAACCGATTTTATGTATTCTCCCTATGTCCCGCTCGGCCGTGGAAACCCTGTACATATTCGACTCCATGGCAAACTCTTATCAATATAATATTTAGTCTTGCGGTAGTATAATATATTTTTTATAGCCGCTAATATTATGTTCGCAAATATAGTAAAATGTTTGCGATTTTGATAGGAATGGAACTTGAACTTAAACATTATATACATATATATATATATATATTTTTTTTGTGAGTGAGGAAAAATGCCTAAACGCACCATCAGGGACGAGACCCGTCCCCGGTGTGTGGGGCTTGCACCCACTAAAAAACCTCACTTTGTCAGGTGTAGAATCCATCCCGGAACCGCTGGTCGCATTACTTCAGGATGGCACCTCGTAGTTAGCCTCGGTCGGCTGCCTCCATTGCTTGGGTCTCTCTCTTCTTCTCCTTCAGCACCTTCTCGACGAACGTGGTGATCTTCTGCCAGTGGTCGTGTCCGGACAGCATGACCACTGGCTCCATCCAATCCAATGTGCATGCACATTGGATTTCCTCTGTTTAAAGCAAAATTGGTTCTCGAACAAGCCACCAGTCTACTATTAACTATTTTATTTTTCACGTTTGTTTAAATGGTGGCTTGGAATAATTTACTAACTGTATTCAGCAAATACAGTGGTCTAAAGGAGGATGAAGATTCCGGGTTTAATCCTCTCTTCAGTAGTAGTACAACCTTAGCAGTTTTCCATTTAGGAATATTTATAGACATCCATTAACTTGTTTTGTGCACCTAAGATCCATGTTTAATTAATTTGGACCGCAAGTTTTATGATATTAGAATGTATTCGATGTGTTTTGGCACTCTTTATGTCAGTTGATACAAGGGTCCAATTTCTTCTCAGTAGTATCTCGTACTTCCAGCTTCTTCTTTTGTTTGTCGAAAGTCCGTGATAGCAAAGACTCGTTTGATCCTGCCAATTTCCTTTATTATAGGGTGGCTAGTTCTTCAACTTGTTCATGATTATTTATTGTATATTATAACTTTGTTTTTGTCTGCTTATTGTCCAATACTTACTTTCCGTCTCCATCTTTATGTCGCTTGGCATATTATGGTGTTTGACTACGTTTATTGTGGATAGTCTTATTCACTATGATCTTGAAATCCGTGGTGAATGCAACTCGGCTCAGCAGCCCAGAATTATTCCTTCACACGGAGGAGGTTTCGTCATATTATTACCATTGTCGGTTACCATAAGGAATATCTAGCTATGGTTCATTTCCTCATCGCACATGCACCGTTCTGTGTGCGGCAGGTCACATCAATGTAGCCTTTGTTATCTCTTTTGCAACAAGTTGGTGTATCTGCTGTGTTATTATTATTATTATTATTATTTATTATGTACATACAGGGTTTCCACGGCCAAGTGGCACATAGGGAGAATACATATAAAATCGGTTTTCGGTGAATATTATCTTCGTAATACTACTTCATTCAAAATTAAGGGCCGCATATTATAACTGGGTTAACAATGAACATCTACACAATCATAGTACAATGAAAGTCATTTTAATGAAGCCAAAAAATTATTATTTTTAAATCTATTGTTCGTGAATTCCTAATAAGGCTTTTAATACGTGAGATAGTGCAAGCGTCCGTGGCGTAATGGTTCGCGCGACGGCTTAATAACGCACATGCACGGATTGTTTAAGGTTCGAATCCCGGCAGATTTGTTTTATTTTTTATTTTTTATCTCCAACAATAATGCTACAAATTCAATAACACTACAAAAATCAGAGATTTTGAAGACTATAAAATCGATTTTTTGAGGATTAAGGTAAATAAGGAATAATTTTTACAATAAAAAAATGATCACGTGCTATTATATTATTCGATTTTTAATTGTTACTAACGACGAATCATTTGTCAAAATAAACAACAAAACTTAATCAAGATTTAAAAAAAATAAAAAATAAAATTGATTTCTCGGATTCGAACCCCAAACAATCTGTGCCTTACGTTATTAAGGCGTCGCGTGAACGTCTGCGCCACGGCTGCTTGCACTAACTTAGGTGTTAAAAGCCTTATTAGGAATTCACGTTCAATAGGTTAAAAAATAATAATTTTTTGGCTTTATTAAAATGATTTTCTTTGTATTATGATTGTGGAAATGTTCATTGTTAACCCAATTATAATATTCGGCACTTAAATTTGGATGAAGTAGTATTAGGAGAGATAATATTCACCGAAAATCGATTTTACATGTATTCTCCCTATGTCCCACTCGGCCGTAGAAACCCTGTATATTTACTGATATCTGTGTTATTATTATTTTTTCAAATCATCTAGATATCCTAGTGTAGTTATAATTGACAAAGCTACTTTACTACAGCTATTAGCCAGTAAGAAAAATATAAATCTTTTTTTACATAAGTCTCTCACATACACTTGCGTTGCTTGAATCTCATACATCTCCAAAAAATACTTCGAGTTGGAAAAAGTCTGGTTTACAGAAACATGTATCTACGTAAATTGTAAATTACTGAACTTCTGTAATAAAAATAGATCGACGTGTAGAGAATTTTGTTGTGCATTGAGATAGGTGTGAATGCTACACAGCAAAGGTGCCTGAGGGAGGACTGCCTGAGTATATCGTGGGACATCTATTCTCTTAAAGTGTATGAATTAGACTAAAGCGTTGTAAATTAAACTAATCCATATGCTCTTGAATACAGAAAAACGAACCGTTGCTGAGTTCATGCGAAATCTACATATGTAGCAAACTTATACCCACTTTCATAAACCATCTTTGTAAAAGCACGTAACATGTAGATCGAAAGCGTTGTGTAATTGCAATAAAATACATGAACCTATTCCAACGTAATTGTATGCCCTTTCATATGTACCTACACAAGTAGTAATATATTGCAACGGACGTATTCACTGATATAGTCATGAACTTTACAGGGAGCGAGAGTAGTTGTATTGTGGTTGAAGATGTGCTATAACAAGCTTGTGTATTTTGGGCGACCATTAAGCAAATTCTCTGTAGTTTATTTGGGCTTGAAAGGAAACGCAAGTATACCAACTCCGAGCATTCAACGTTCTCGATCTGTAAATGTGCTGTGTGTATGTTTAAGCAGGAAATAACCACTAATCCTGTTACTTTAAACCAGGATTGCAGTGTAGATAGGGGTAGGTAATCTAGTCAAAGTGTATTTAGGAATGATGAACATTAAAGTAGTAGATATTCATACATATGTGCTTCTAATCTGCAAAACTACTATAAAATGATAATTTACATTGTTAGTTTAATAAGTTATATAAATATAATAAAATATGTGTCAATACTTTTGTGTAATGTTTGCAGAGAGAAACTATAATTTATAGTTTTATTAATATGCATGCACACATACACGGCAGACGATGGAAACCTTGTTGGTGATGTATTAATAGGTATAGGGTGTTACAAAAGAATTTAATTTCACAGCAATACCTAAAAAAACCTTTTAACTTAAATTATGCAATGGTATATCCACAAACGCAAACTGGTCACTCATTCGCGAAATATGATTTCACGCACTTGGTTCGTAAATAACTATTCTGAACAGCACGATTAAGTATTGAATCTTGGGAAAATTATGGTTATTCTTTTTAGAAGCTGATTGATTACGATGCGTAACATGATAGTATTGTTATTACAGTGGATTGGAACACCATTAGCTCTAAAGTCGCTGCAAGGAGAGATTGGAAGTTCAGGTATGATTATTGATTGTGGCGTTACGTTCCAGCAGCACGTGTCTAATCTTATATGGTGGTAGAATTTGTGTGAAGAGATATTCGCCATTTAGTAATGCTAACGTTTCTAATTCTCATTATCACCTAATAACGGAGCGCCATACATATTACAACCGTAATCTAAAGTAATTGAGAAGCTACGTTCTGAACAGGTAGCACCAAACGACATGCTACCAAAAATTGAGTTTGAAGGCGAACAATTAAATAAGCAAGCAATAAAGGAAATATGCAATAATCATTTATTACTTCAATTCTTGTTATAATTACAAACGCTAAAGTGGACGGACATAAAATGAACTTTTTGTTGTAATAACTAGGTTAAATTTGTGCTATTGAAAAAGGAATGCAATGAAGTAAACAATTTAGTTTTTATATTTTCATTTTTATTGAAATCATAACTATTGAAGACAGATAGAGTTTCGTTCCAAGGTTACACTATTGTATTAGTCCTAATGGTTTTGTCAGTGACGAGCGCATATTGTTCGTAGATTTAAAAATTTACCACGTCGAAACTATTGGAAATGACCAAATAAAACCACCAAGAAAGAAAGGAAAATAATTGCATATCACGTAACATATTTTTACGTTAAATGGGAAACACATAAATTTGAAAAAAAAGTGAAAACATTGAAAGAAATGTATTGACTTATTTTGAAACATTTTCAAAGAATTCTACGAGGGATACTAACGTTTCTTTGACAGTCATAGAACATCAAGAAAAAAAATTATGCTCTATAAATATTGTCTTCAGTCTTCAGTGTCAGTGTCAGTGAAACTTTAGTATCTGTACATACTGATATCTGCCTTAGTTTTTGTTGTTCGTTGGTTACCTCTTCTGGCGAAAATCTCCACATTCTAAGAAAGATTATTTGGAACAACGGATCGAATTTTTCGAATTCCGGTATGCTTACTGGTGCACTACGGTGCATAACCTCTCGAGAAAATCTACTATTACTTTGCTCATCATATCCACAATCAAAATTTAGTGTAAACATATGACGGAGTTTGATTGGTAGTAAAATAGATGGTGCATTATTTTATTATGAATTTCAGTAAGATATACCAACTTTATGGCGAAAGTCTTGGTAAACTTCTTAGATATTGTTAATTTAAAAGATCGAAAATAATCCCTTCTAACAAGATGGAACTTCTGCTCATAATTTTCCCGGGGTTGATGCAATTATAAGGTCTTTTTGAGGACAGCTGAAACTACCCGAGTCGCACTCCAGACTTGTTCTCATCAAACTTTTTCTTTTGGGTTATTTTAAAGAACAAGGGCAAATGTAGCACAATTAGAAAATAAGATTCGTTTATGCATTAAATTAGTAGACGGTAGAAATATTTCTAATGCTATAAAGGCCATTTATAATAGGTCTTTAACGTGTATTCAACAGAATCATATTTTTGAACATTTGATGTAATTTTACAGTAAAATAAATGATTTTTGAAAATCAGAACTACCCTGATTAAATGACAGTCGTCTCAGTGGTAGAGGAGTGGTTTTTTGTTAGTGGCGAGTTCTGCTGGCCGCGACGTTGTAGTGTGTCTTTCTAGCATAAGCTTCTCGGCTAAGAACCGTTGTTGAGAAATAATTAACAGGGCTAGAAAACGCACACACAAAAATACACAGCAATACACTGCAGTGTTTATCCAATAAGCAATAATAGGTTGGAAGCCACTGCAGCTCCACCCACCGCAGATAAACAACAAATCTCAAATATTTTGACATTAGTGTATAATCATGTTTGACAAGAACTTATCTCTCTTCCAATTTAAACTATTACAATAAATATTAGGAAAACTCGGTGTTCAATTATTTTTTAATTGACCATCGTAATCAACATTGAAACATTACTTCGTTGCAAATTTAACCAAATTAATGGATCCACTAATAACAAAGTTAGCAATAGTGTTGAGTTAATTTGAAATAGGCTGTACATTCTCAAGTTAACAGTTATTCTTAGCTAGTTGGGTTGAACAACCTATATACATAATTTATAGCTGCGATTTGCAAATGTAAAATTATTCTCTGATCTAATTATCACCTGTAAACAATATTTCATCAAAAATTAATTAGGCAACTTTAGCTAAACGAAGAAATTATCGTTTCAAGCTTTATAATTAGATTGCCTCTGCTACTGTACCATTAATAGCATAAAACATTGTTTCGCTTCTAGAAACCAAACTAACGCGTATTTCAACTGAAAACTTTCATTACAAAAAATGTGTGGATGCTCACAGTGTGCATTTTTTTTCAGAATTTCGGCATGCAAGCTTGCAGCACTTCGGATCTTCAAAATTAATAACAGAACAAAATACATTTCGCATTCTTTCAACGAAGCAAAAACCGTAATTAGAACTGAACGTAAATTTTAATGGGAAAATATGGATTTGTAGGGTTTCATTAATATAATTGCTGAAGAGATACTTTTTGCGAAATTGTGCCATAAATAATCTCTGAAATTCTCCTGTAAGCGGATATAACGTTTCTGCCTATATGATTTATGACCTTAGGTGTTCTTAGTGTCTATGGGTGGTAAATGTTTGGAACGAAACAGGATCGAATAATTATTTAAAAAGCTTATTATAGTGAATAAAGCACGTTCCTGGTTCTTTTTAGGAATATTAGATTATCATATCATCTAAAATGCATGGCGCTGGAGCCGAGCATCCAATACATTTTATATTAGAAATATTTTTTCTCTGAAAAATTCTGGAAATTTATGGATCAATTAGTATATTATATTACAACAGATATGTATCTATAGCTGCAGATGTTACTATTAAAAATAATTTTAGATATTGTAGATTAGTCTTTTAAATCTAACCGCCATTTTTTTTTCTCGATGTTTGTAATTGGAATAAGAATTTTAAAAATTGCTTAAATTCTATCGATATAGTACTTGTATACAATAAAATAACAGAAATAATATGATACAATATGTTAATGCCTTGTGGAGTAGTATTTTATACGGCAGAAATACAAATATGTAGTAAGTAAGCAGTGCTATCAAAGACTTTTTACGTTTAAATTGGTTTGAGGAGGCACGGTTTAAAGAACATCTAGAACTTTTTTGTTTATAACTGATATTGGAGGTTAATGCTATATGTCACATAAATTGTATTTATTAAAAGTATTTTATAGTATATGCGCAATCGATAAAGAGCAATGTAACTTATTTATTTGGATTTGAACCCATTAGATCAGAAATTGTTTTACAACACTTTCACTATATCACTAGTACTTCAACTGGCTCTGACGAGCGTAATATTACATTAATCAATCTTTATTTACACTATATGATTCCTCACTTATTTGTGCAACAGTTGCCCGCGTCTTATATGCAAGTATTATTCCAACTTTTTACAGTTGTACTCCTTGAAACTTAAAACTAATCGATAGCGTGCTGTGGGCTTGTGACTTGTTGGGTTTCAGTACAACGTTCAACACACTTGATTACGACTTACTGCTATCTATCTTATACTACACTCAATTTGTTGAGATGAACTACTATCTTCGTAGTATATGCGAAACGGTGTCTGCAAGGATTCCTTCTTGGTCCCCTCCTGGTCCCCTTGCCTTTTGCCTGGTTCTGTAACCAATTCCAATATCGTCATGTATGCTAACGATATCCAAATATATACATGTTTTCACATACATACATGAGATGGACCGAGCCTTGCTTAAGTTTCCAGTCAGATATTGATAGGCTTAATACCTTTTTTGTACTCGCTTATCAAAACCTGTCATTTCATGATTCGATTTGCGTGCGTAAAAAGTCACTTTAAACACGAGTGCGTAAAAGTAAAGTTGGTACTTCCTGGAACTTGATTAATTTAGTGACATTTTGAAATCATAAATTCGTAACCTTAATAATATGGTCATAAAAGATAACGTATTTAACAATTTGTATGTATTATTATTATAGTTCTCGTACAAAAAGTATTGTACAAACTTCGTGCGTGAAATATTTCGCGAATTCGTTTGCGCATATATTTGCCTGACATCTCTGATTTCTGCATCTGACAGAATTTATATAATTATTATTTATAGCATCCACATGAAAACTTTCTGGTATCAATCCATTCTCAAATATCAACCAGATTCTTGCTGAAATCGAATAGAAATTACGTTGTTATGAGAGCTTCCGGGTTTTGACCGCGTTACATACATATGTACCTACATACAATACAAAATAAAATAAAACAAAATTTAAAATTAAAAACAAAAATATATAAGAAGGTTCAGAAGGTTTTCGCCTCTAGCCTGGTTGACATGTCGAGTTACCGTGACCTTCTGGCGCCCCTCACCTAGTTTTGTTCTTGAAGAAGACATTTACATTAGTGGCGAAACGTCGAGTTTGAGATATATATTTTTGTAGATTTGTTTTTAATTTTAATTTTGTTTTATTTTATTTTGTATTGTATATATGTACTTTACGCTGACGCGGTCAAAACCCGGAAGGCCTCATAACAGAGACTAGGACCGTGGAAGCCTTCGATATCATTTAGAAATCACGTTATTAGTAATAAATACCACATTTAGAAGTAAAAAGATTTTAAATAATACGATAAAGAGAGAGTAAGTATGAGTTGCACCAAGTATTTTAAAACAATAAGCAGCACCAAATTTTGTACCTGCAATGTATAGTTACATCCGAAATAAGCAGAGCATGGAAAATACAATTTTTAAAGTAAATCGTATGTGAAATTTAAGTAATAAGTAATTAACAGGTACCAAATTTAGTAGGTGGAATAATTATAATCTCACGTATACTTCTGTTCAAATATTAAAGTGAGTTGTTAAGAAAATATCTGGGACTATTACACAACAATTTTAGTAAGAAATCCCATCTTTTCAAACGCCAGGTTTGATATTATAGTTTTTATCTTCTCATCCTTTGCAATAAAACATCTTGACTTTTTTATGCAGTATATGTGTTTCACGAACATTTATTTATTCTACATATATCTAATAATAACATTCAGGAAACACTCAGTGCAAAAAATTTGCTGCAGCGCAATTTATACTTTTTCCTTAGCATACTCCTTCAAAGTTTGTATAATATATTTAGCGCAATAATTGAATATTAAAGTTTCATATTAACGAAGTAAATAGCTTGCGTAGTTGTGATCTTGTTATGTCGATGCTAAATTTATTGGAGGGTTAATTTTCCTTAAACCGCCTGACACCGTGATCCCAACGCGCCATGAATAAATTCGTCGGCAGTAATTCTCGTTGATCGCTTTCTGATAAACTACAAATGACCGTAAAAATAAAACTATCGCACGAAGTAATGGTGACTTAATTGTATTGCCTTTGTATCAGATTTATGGGTGATTTCTTCTAGTTTTCAATTTCTCTAATGTAGCTGTATTATTGTATATTGTTTATTTTTATGTAACTGTACGTGAACGGATTCAAGAATTTTACATGAAAATTTGTATAAAACATTTATGTATGACTTATTTGCTCAAACATTTTTTTAAAATTTGATTTCGAAGACAAAAAGTTTGAAATAGGTCAATACAGCAAAAAAAAACATACTACTACGTACTACCTACCACCACAGTTTACCAGGAATGATGCTTAGAAATTCGTCGATGAAGGTAAATATTTTTAAGTTCTTGTGTAGATAAAAAGTTGGAATTTTTAAAACGGTAAAATTATTGTGGCAGTTATTATTTCTAAGTGTTGGCTTTGGTTAGATCTTGTTTTAAGCCGCCATGACAACTTGCTGTACTATTGGTTTGAGTTGAGAAAATTCTCAACAGCGTTTCATTTTCTTAAGAACCGCTGTAATCAAGATAAATGATAACATTTAATTACCTCTTGTAATCCTTTACAGATCCGGTCAGAAACAATGGGAGCATTGGGTTTTTGTATCACGGATTATACATATTTTTTCAGTAGCCAACTTTAGTATCAAGTTGCGAATAACGGGCTAGACGGCGTTGATGTCAGTCGCTGCAAAGTTTTCGTTAGCTTCTTGGGACCATGCCAACCGTGATTGTTCATCCTACTCGTTTTATGTGACACATTTATTAATAATGACCTGAACAACATTAAATATCGAGGATGGTTAAATAGGACACTAAAAAGGTTTTTTTTTTTAATCTGAAAGCTTTTTTTATCAATATGGAGCATAATTCGTCATTAATTTCCTAAGTTTAAGGAGTACAGTTTGAAATTAAATTCACTACTAACAAAGTTTCTATTAGTATTAGTTAGCTTACGGTTATATACTGTCTGCTAATTGCAGGCTTACCGTGACATTGAAATTAACTATAACTGACAATTTTTAACCACTCTCCGATAATTCTATCACTTTTTTCTTCATTTTCAGACTTTTATCTACGATAAGTTAGTAGCTACTATTCCCAATTCCACGCTTCTGCAGAAGTTTTCTAGAGAATTCCTTTTGATTAGATTCTATAAGGTTCCTCATCAGTGAGTAATCCTTGCTAAACGTATGATATAAATGTGAACTAAAAATTAATACAGCTTACGCAGTTGATCCCATATTTGGCGGCTTTATTATAGTATAGTATATTGCAAAAAATACAAACGGACACGGGATAAGAATAAAACTTTGTCTACCGATCATGCTACTTCATTTATCAGACATAACTTAACGGATAGTTCAGAGTATGTTCGGTAACACGCGCAGTGATTAATGCCAGAGCTACGGTAGTTCCACCTTTAACTTGATTTCCAAGTCAAGATAGCCTATTTCTCTGTATACCTTTACAAATCTAGTTTCATGTTTTATTGTCAATTTGATTTCTTCAATTCATTCAATGTATTTTCTTCTAATTATTGGTACCGTCCACACTGAAAAATGGTTAAACCCTTTAACCTAGTCATGGAAGCTTTCATAAATTAACAAATGTATAGTTTATTATAGTGCTATAACTGTTAGGCAAGGTTGCAGACTTGAGATTTTTTGTAAAGACAAACTTAATTTGTGTAAATGAATATAGGAATTCGAGTCGCTATGGGTTACGCCCAAGTTATAAATAGTTAGAACTTTAGGAGACATTAAAACTCAGCGACTACAACTTTGCTATTACTTGCTGTATGTCTAAGCATAATACTTTAGGTAAAACGCAGTATAACGACAAGAACAGACCACCCTCTAAATTTACAAATTTAAGGAATAATTTTTTTCGGCGAAGAGTGCAGTTGCATAGACTATACACTGCAGCTCTTGCTGCGTAAATTGTATGTGTAAGTGTTTTCGTAGCTTTATTACATTATGTCGCAGTAAATAATGATGCGCTATTAATTATGTATCAACAGCGAATGGTAGTTTAATCAGAGTATCGATCTAGCGAGATGTTGCACAAACATCACCGATAAAATGTGAACCCCCAATGGCTATGAAGTGGTGACAAATGTTCACCGTTCAAAAAATAATCCAACAGCTTTTACAACCAGTTTTATAATTATGATTAGTTTCTTATCACTTATCATATCTCTATCTATTTTACATTAGTTCTTTTATTGCTGTAGGCTAGTTTCTACTAAAGATGATATGTTATTAAATTATTTATTGTCGTTGAAATTGAACGAACATTTTTGGAGTTGATTGAACACGATAATCAATATTAAAACATTGTCTTTGATATTAATGTATTAGAAATGACGTCAATAGGAAAAAAAGAATAGCCATTATTAGGACCTGGATATACAAAACCGTTTGAAATTTTGTGTATTCCTTTTAAATGTTTTATTCATGGAGGAATCATCATACATGCTGAGCCAAGCAATACAATTATTTGCAGATGAAAAGTTTGGGCTATTATATGTGGTAGATAACCAACGTTGTTTTAAAGTGAAGGCGTGGGTTGGAATATCTGGAGAACATATTCCTGGACCACCTTTCTTCAAAGACAATTTAGTTGCAGAACTGCAATTTTGTAAAGAAGTGATTAAGGATTCAGTTCCATAGTTCTCACGATCACCGTGACTAGTACGCTTAGATTTCTTTTTATAAAGTTGCTTTAAAGGTAAGATACATATATTTTGTATACGTACAAGGCAATGTAATCAACAAACATTGAGGATAGTGCCTTTTTAACAATAAACGTACAAATTTATAGATTGGAGAAAGGCGATGAGAAATTTTCAAAACAAGATTATGGTTATGTAGAGTTCCTTATTTTTTGTGATTTTTGTCATTTGTTTCTTTTTAAGTTGAGTAAATTTGAAGTAAATCACTTTTTTTCCATAATACTGCAATGCAAGTTATAGCAAAGGTATAGTGTATTCAAATGTGCATTTTCCTGAGCAATAGGTACTACTGTATGTATAGATGTTTTTTTTTCTTCGTCAAAACGGACAGTTTCTGACATGGCACTTTCAAGAGCCATTGTTGCTTAACAGTTGCATAAAAAGTATTTGTGATGTTGATTAGCAGAACTAGGAAATTTCTGATATTATGATTGACTCGGAAAAATTTATCTATGAACATATTCAAGAACATTTGGAAAAAAACGATGTAGTTTCTCTTGAAAAATTTACTACATAATATTATACCACAAACTGCAAGGATTATAGCAGACGACAAAGGTCTTCCATCTCTTTTCTAGGGTTGGACCCTAAGCCCTTATACCCTTTAATCCTCTAAGCAGTATGGGACGATCCCACGTTAATTGTAAGTATTATTAAATATAGTCAGCAGAAAAATTAAATTTGGGATCAAAAAGGAGTCTTAGGACGACAAAAGCAGTCAAAAGAAAACAAAACGAAGAAAATGTAGAAATAAAACCTGTTTAATATTGTAAAGATAAAATAAAACAAAATAAAGATGTAAACGGGACTTCACACAGACAAAAAGTACACTAGAAAAATATCATCCAGAGTGGGATATTGAACAGAAATGTTGGTTAGTTCATCTCGATGGTGGTAGAAATTCGAGCTATCCTCACCAGAAGACGGGAGGGGGCAAATATTTTCTCGGCCAACACAGCGGCGTATTTACTGGAGAAGGTTGTACAAAAAACTATACCATCATCTCCATTACCTTCAAAGGTATACTGAAAAATAAATATTCCATTTTTCATTTATTAACTTGTCAGAAAAATGCTTTTTCATAATTTTTTTTAAGAGAACTCAACCAATACATCTTTCCTATTTTCCTAGATTTAATATCATTAAAATTTTCAATTTGTTCCATTTAGAACAATCGTAGCACATTGTTTGTACAAAGAAGGTTGCTGCTAATACAACATTTTCAGGACAAATGTTTATATAGAATAAATGTAGACATACCGCTACAGTTGAGTTGCATGAGCTGGCGAAGGTATATGAAGAAATTTTATAAAAATGGAGTTAATCCCAGTAAGTGCCTAATCAAGAATATAACAAGGACCAGAGAGAAGGTTGGGTAGCATAAAGTATTTCAACAACCATATCTTACGTATCTGTACACGCCCTTTTGAGTCCCAACATTTTATGATAAATACCGAAAAGCAATATTTTAAAATGAGTCAGTTCTTTCACATGAGTACTATACATAAAGTACTAGAAGTATTTGTTTTCCATGTAGAGTTGCTCCCAATTTACAGCAAATGGCACATATAAACGTATACGGACTGTATCAACGGCATTATTTTAGGTCTGTAGATCTTGAGAAAACTAAACATATAAAAAATATCTCTCTCTTGTTAATCGACATATTGAACTAGGTAGGCACACTGTATTGCACATTGTTTGTCCTGTTTGTCGATATTTGATAAATGTTCAAGCCTCTTAGGAATATTTCGGTCTGATTATTTTAAATTTATTCCGTCTGCTTATCTTGGGTTATTATTCAATGAATGTGGGACAATAATTATCTTGCTGTAGATAATACTGTTTATAGGAAACTACCCTTTAGGGGTTAATATTTCCAACAGTGCTAACTATATGTTAAGTAACATTTGCATTAGTAAGCCAATGTGTTTCTAATACCAACCACCAGAGTTGAATATTATTAGAACAAATACGTATACATATAATAAATATAGATACAAGGAACCAGTACAAACAGAACAGTAAGGCAAACAAGGAGAAGGTAGCATATTATTGCGGTCTACGAAAGGGAAATCTGGGGTTACATTAATAAGTGCTTTGTTAGTATAAATGCGTACTATTCGTGTAGTATGACCATGAAGCGTTTTCCTAGCTTCTAACGTTTGAATAACCATTCAAAGAAACTAGTCAACAACAAGACAAAATGAACTAATCTATACAATGCTTCTAGTTTCATTTTGACGATATTGCTAATAAAGTAGTCCTTCAGAAAAAAACTTAGGATAAATTTATAACATTATCTAAATGCAAAAGTAAAAGCCCTGCGAACGCAATGACAAATATACAAGAACTCTTCAGATAGTTCAGTTAAGTAATAATAATCAATTAATAAATATGCGATTAAAAAGTTCCTTAACATAGTTGGACAATGCTGAATCCTAATTATATCTCAATAAGGAGAATTGAGTTGTATCTGTAAATTCTAGTCTTCATTGTTATTTCATTGATATAAGGAAAAGTATAGCATAACTTTCCATGTTGCGAATATTTACGGCCGTTTGCATCTCTAGTTAAATCAAGTTAAATTATAATTAAAATTAAATCTTGGTTAAATTAGTTAAATAGGAATTTTTAGTTGCACGGAAATCTTAACAAAAAATTTAACTATTGATTTACATTTTAATCTTTTGTTTAGATCTCCGTGCAACTAAAATTCCGATTTAACTAAGATTTAATTTAATTATAACTTAACTTGATTTAACTAGGAACGGTGCAAACCAGTGTCATAAGTGTCGCAAGAAAATTGAGGAGCGCAAAGCGGCCGTGCACTTGGCCATAAGTATATAAAAGGCTATGTAATAGGTATATAAAAGGTGATACATCTCCATTTTGGCGTCTTCGGTGAAGTTGAAAACTTGAATACGATCTGTTGAATATTTGAAACTTATATTTTCATTGTTTTTTAAGCAAACTGTGGTTGACTTAAGGAAAATATATTCTTAAACTAAGAGGATAACCATTTGATTGATTGTGATGTAGTATTTGCATAATTAAAGAAAGGTTTATTAAATTTAAATTGAATAAAAGTCGGCTATTTGATTGTATATCAGTGTTGTTTCTGATATGTGCTGTACACTAGTTACATGTCTGTCACATTTCGGCCAGCACTGCCTGTTGCAAAACAAACATCTAATATCTACACCTTTGTAAATTAAATATGGAATTTGATGCACTTTGTTTAGATAATGGTCCCTTTTTCGACAAATGTACATGTTCAACAGAAATTAAAACAACGGAACGAATACACTCAAAGCTTGTCGTTACAGTATGCCAACCGGCGACCGAATCATTACTGAAACTAGAGGACATTTACGGAGTCCTGCATACTAAACACTTGAACTCTACGCGATTTACTCACGTCATAACACCAGTTAGTTCCAGGATTCCAGTTGTCAGTGTAAATGTCATGGTAATTTTAGGAATTATTGCGCTGTCTCCATCTTGAGTAGGTATAAATAGCATTCGTAAATAACATACACTGCATATGTAACGAAAGAAGCACTAGGAAACGTTACAAAGAAAAAGTCATCTTTGAAAATAAAAAAGTATGCCAAATGTTGTTAAGAGGTAACAGATGAGAGAATATAATGATGGTGAAGTTTACACTGTGTAGCCTGTGACAATACGATGCAAAAATTATTTGTATGTGACTTTTTTAGTAGGAATATATTTGTGGAAATAGTGATATGGAGTAAATTGGCTTATTTTTTTCTGCAACTGTCAATAAGAACGGCAATGTTATTTGTAGAGTGTTAGTGTAAATATTATTGTGTAGAGCGTTAGTCTAAATAATATTGGTTTGATTGGTTTTAAGGTTAAGTAATAGTATTTATACGTTGATTGATATGCACCATTTACAGAACGATTGATTTTCTATTGCTATTTTGATTTGCAGAATTTCCTTAATTCTAATTGAAAATCCGATCTTCACTCTAAGAGTAGTTCACATGAGTCCTTTTAATCTTGCAGTTACTTACATATATGTAAAACCTATCCATATATAATCATCTATATCTAATCATAGCATTTTTCACAATTATTGCAAGTTGTTTTGTATACAATATTTGAGAGAAAGATACACGATATTTTATTTCTCAAATTAATAAATAAAGACGTTAGTTTGTGTAAATTATATTTAATAATTTAATAATATAGTATCAAATTTTTAAATGGAATGGGGGATCGAGTGATACGTCATTTTAAAGAGCTCACTGAGTATAGTATCAGACTAAAATTTCATCAAAATGTATCCACTGATATGAACATAGTAATAGAAGAAAATTTTATTTCATTATGCATCTTGTGTTATTTGCTCAAGGTACATTTAAAAGTCTTTGGTAGCTATGGATTGTAAAACATGTGTCTTTTATTAAGGGCAGGTCTTTCCAACCTCGATTAAGTAGCCGGTTACTTAAACAACGGTTAGGATACACTCTTACCGGTATCTTAATCATTGTTTAAGCTAACCGGCTACTTAATCGAGGTTGGAAAGACCGGCCCTAAGCCTATACTACCTTGTGAATGTCATAGAACAGAAATTTATTGACATAAGCTATAATCAGCAATAATAAATGTCAATTTTCTTTGTTACTTCGAATGACGTTCCATTAATTTTAGGTTAAGCGTTCATGGCTGCCTAGAGCGTACTAACTCTTTGAATTAAGGTTTGATGCTTGCATTATCTAAATATGTCTTCGAAATTCATTCTCTTCAAGAGTTCGTTTAAAAGTAGTACATGTTTGCAGACATATTGACGTTGAGATCTTTAGAGCAGTGCGGGACGAAACGCTAAATAAGATGTTTTTGTACCAAACAATTTAACGAACTCATTTAGACTATCTAATTGTATAAAAAATAGGTAAAATATTACTTTATTATTTCCTGTAATTTTTTTTAGTCGACAGAATTTTGCACAAGTTTGCATTATACTCAAGCAAGAAAATCGAAAATTTATGTTTATTATTGCTGATTATGGCACTTATGTCAATAAAATTATATTCTATGACATTCATAAGGTAGTGTAGGCTTAATAAAATACACTCATACTTTAGAACCGCACTGTATATAAGTTTTCTGTATACCACTACTACTCTGGATTCATCAGCTTGGTATTTGGCGGTTGCACTCTTTATAAAAGGGAGTAAGAGGTCATGCTATTCAAATGAAATTTCTTAAAGATATTGATCAAGTGGGGGCTTTTAAAAAGGCAGTCGGGCAGTACTAATATTCATAGTGTCCATGAGTTTTGGTGCTAAACATACTGATGCTGGTATATGCGGTTCGCGGTCTCATAGGCGTGATGGTGACGCGAGCCGATTGTCAAGAATTTTAGGAATTGTCAAGTTCTTGTGTCACCATCGTTCACATTTCAATATTTGTACTCTGCATCAGCTCTTAGGCTGTGTTTCTTTGTCTTGTAATATGTACGTCTGATTATTGTATAACAATATTTTACAGTATGTAAATCTACTGTCAATAAATTATTATTTATCAGTTTATTGTACATAAATTGGGTAAGTCGAGGATTCCTGGTTGTATGAAGCTTAATGGTCTTGAGATAGCTGAGCCAGAAGACATAGTAGAGGCTTTTTGCAAAAAAATTTTGGGATGTCTACCAACCTCGATCTATATCGGTGTCTCCAACGATTTCTGCGACAGCCATTTGCATTAGTATTGACGAGTTTACCATAAATGAGGTAACAGCAGCCATTGCACGTCTCAAGGCAGACTTTACATGAGGCCATGATGGACTTCCAAATTTTTTAATCAAAGATAGCGCACCCGTACTTAGCAATCCATTGTGCAGAATATTTAATCTTGCTCTCTGCCCATCGACTTTCCCAGATATTTGGAAAATATGCAAAATCAATCCAGTATTGAAAAAGGGAGTAAATGCGACGTATTAAACTACAGGCCCATTAGTATCCTATCTACCTGTGCCAAAGTATTTGAACATCTTATGTACAATAAAATGTACAATTGTATTCGATGTTACATTTCCTCAGAGCAGCACGGTTTTATGAAAGGAAGGTCCGCCTTAACATATTTGGCTGAGATCACGCACTATATTAGCTCCTGTATCAACACACAAGAACAAGTTGACGTTCTATACACCGACTTTGCGAAGGCCTTCGATACCATCGACCATACTATACTTCTATCCAAGTTAAGTTCCTTTGGATTTTCTTCTAGAACTACGGAGTTCATGGCCTCCTATTTGGATAATCGCACCAGTTACGTCTGCTACAACGGCTTTTATTCTAAAACATTCACGGCCTCGTGGGGATTCCTCAGGGATTGAATTTGGAACCCCTTTTGTTTAATATTTACATTAACGATCTATTGACCAGTCTTGATAGCCGAGTTCTTGCGTATGCGGATGATCTGAAAATTTATACGAAGATTTCTACCATCTCTGATTGTCAAGCCTTGCAAAGAGATCTTGATACTATTAATGTTTGGTGTACTCGAAACATGATTAAACTGAGTATTAACAAGTGTGCTGTGGTGACATATACCACAAAAAACCAGTCGTTGGCTGTTCCGCATTCCATTGATCAGATCGCCATACCGAGACAAGTAAAAATACGAGACCTGGGTGTTTTATTTGATCAACGACTACAGTTTTCCGATCATATTTCGGCAATATATTCTTCCGCTTTGCACTCGCTTAATTTTATAATCAGATCCTGCCGCGCATTCTCTAGTTCGAGTACTTTGAAAACACTTTTCTTCACCTTGGTGCGTCCAAGGCTCGAGTATGCTTCTGTAATCTGGTATCCTTGTTACCTTTACCAAAACTTACTATTGGAGAGAGTGCAGAGAAGGTTTCTGAAGTATTTAACTTTCAAGGATTCTGGTGTCTATCCCCTGCGAGGCTGTGATTATGAGGAACTATTAACCCGGCATAATTTTACTTCGCTGCCCGACAGCAGAGAAATCACCAGCGCCAACTATCTACTCGCTGGTGTGAATATTATCGTTCCCAAATATGGCACACGCTCATCGGACACTTTCTCCGTAGCCACAGCAAGAACCAACGTATTCGCCAGAGCGCCTCTTACCCATATGTCAAGGAACGCTAATAAGACTTACCCAGACCCTTTCCATCTACCTGTCTCCACGTTACATAATCAGTTTGGCTTTTCTTTCTTTACATATTCTTTATTTTGAATCTGTTTTGTATTTATTTCTACCCTGCAGTATTCGATGCATTCATTTATATACCATTGCATTATGTTTTATTGTACTATTGTCCTCTTAGTGGATTTATCTGTTGGGCAATAAAGATTACTATTATTACTATTATTATTATTAATATTGCTATTAAAGAAATAAGTTCGAGTATCAATAGTATTATGATATACATATACATATAAATGTACATACTAGACAGTATAAATGCTATACGAACTATACGAATATAATTTTTTTTGTAATAAAGATATAGGTAATATAACAAGTAATAATTTCATGTGTAAAGATTAAATTTAGATTAGCTATACTTATTTGATCTTTATAGTTGTTATTTTATAATTTTTAAACGCTCCGTGGTGTTTGCGGCTGTGCTTCAGAAATAAATTCCATGTATTGTTGTGGCCCTATTCTGCATAATATTACATTAATATTTACTAATTCAATATAGCATTTTACGATTTCGTTTTTACGTTTAACGTGTTCTTTTTAAATATGTCCTGTCGCATCCTGAAAATAAAACTCCCCGTTTGCAACTTTGATATTGGCAGTAAAGTTCTCGTTAACTTGTTACAGAATAGCGCCACTATGGTATACTGTTTATTTCCAGGCTGGTTTTATTAAGTTCTAAATCAATCATCAAGTTCTTATTACTCTTTTTATGTACGGTATTTCACTATTAAAAATCTTGTTGAAAATGGAAGTAAAGGAATTAATTATGTTTCAACAAATTGAAGAAGGAAATTAGATTTTTTTTCAGTTTTCTGTTATTTAAGAGGCATTATTTATACGAAATTAATTAACAGTTCTGGTTGCAGTCACATTCGCGCAGGTTTGTTAAACGACTTGTCCAACAATTTATTTGGTTGATTATGAGTTTTGAACTTGATTTATTTGACACTGCATAAGTTTTCAGCATTAAACTATGTAGTAGGTGTACGAACATTTTCAATAACTGCATGCATTTGTAATTGGAATTCGTGAAAATACGACCACAAAGGCTATTATTATTATTATCATATTTATTTTTAGTATGTTGATATATTTTATTTATTTATATAAAATGGAGAAGAGCTATATGTATCGCTGAATTTGTCAAACATAAACACTGTATTAGTAGCTGACTTCAGTAGAAACGGTATACAGTTAGTCCTTATGTTAAAAGATTAATGAAACTGCAGATGCACGCATCTTTCAAATCGACATTATAACAACCAATAAGTTTCTTCTTTCCTGTTCGAAAAATATCATATGCATAATACTAATAAGGTGTAAGTAGTCATGTCTCTGCGGAGAATATTACAATGTGTATTTATGTATTGTGTATGGATGGTGGTAGCGATACAAGAACGCTAGATTGTTGGGATATTTTTCATATTTACTGGTGATACAATAATTAAGCAGTATATACGTTCAAATATTTTATTGACGTAGAAATACATTCACAAACAAAATAAAATATTTAATGTATTCCATAGATAACATTTTATATAGAAACAGAACAATTCATGCTGGACATTTAATTAAGAACAAGGAAAAATCCAATTAAAAACTATATCATACCCTAAAAAGAGTCACTTTTACACCTAATTGATAATATTTTGTGGTAAAAACATTATTTTGTAAAACTGCGGCACATCAACCCATAGATTCAACGAGATGGGCACAACGTTACCAGACTATCTAAATTTCTTATGTCTTTTTGTCGCACAATCCTTTTGACTTCGTTCGAAATTGTCGATAGAGTACAGATCCGGACTGCACGTGGGCCAGGTCAGACCTGCGACTGCATTCTAATGTAGTCAAGTTTTTTACTGTAGGCGCAGTGCGCTTTGTATCATTGTCGTGTTGGAATTTCCAAACAACTGTCAAATTCTCGTCCGCATAATGCAGCATCACGGTTTCTAAAATGTTCATATACATTGGCTGGTCCATAATGCCTTGGATTCTGTAAAGTGAACCAGCACCGTACCAGGACATGCAAACCATTATGAAACCACCTTCATGCTTCAGGGTTATTTCAGTATTGCTCGGATCAAATTCTTTGTATGGTGGACGACGTATGTATGTATTCCCTGCCTTCCGGTCCTAATCGTTTAATTTTGCTTTCATCGGACCAGAGTACAAGTTTCCATTAGTTAATCGACCATTCTCTATGAATTGTTGCAAATTGTATTCTTGCCTTTGAATTACGATTGTTAACCAAAGGATTCTTGCGCGCCACTCTTCCAAACAATTGCGCTTCATATAAACGACGTCTAATAGTTCTTGTTGACACACCAGAATCAGCTCCTCCAAATATCTCCTGCTTTATTGCATTAGAGCCCAGTCGAGGATTTTTCTTTGCTGAATGTAAAATTCTTGTGTCAGTCTGAGCAGTGGTTTTTCCTCGGTTTCTGTTTTCTTTTTATATTTTGTGTAGTATTATATAACTTATAGTGGTTCACAGCATGAAATACCATTGTTTTTGAACACTGTAAATGCTCTGTTAGTTTTTATATGACAATTTTCTGTCGTATAACGTGTAAGAATTCATTTTCTCATGGTAGCATCGCAACTTTTGCGATCCACAATCCTAATTATCTCTCCATGCTGATTCGGCGAACTGTAACATTTTGTTTCATTCCGAGACATCGGGGATTGACAAACACCTGCTCTGTACATGTGTTTTAAAGAGAATTCATTGAATTGTAAGTTTCGAGAATAAAAATCATATATCTTGAATGTACACATTAATGTTAAATCAGTAGTACTTAATAATTTGATGCCGTTCTTAATTACATGGCTACCACTGTGTGTACTATCTCCTTATGGGACGTTGTGCTGGTAAATTCAATACTCCAGGTTATTATTTACATCGAAAACTTAAATATAGGCTCAGAATCTTCGATGTAACATTCGTAGCTATTAAGCCCACAATGTGGAGTATTAAGGAATCAAGAATTGTATCCGTATAATATTGTACAGGTGCTTTTACTTTTGACAGATAGTTTTCCGTCAAAAATGTCTATGTCAAGCCATTTTGGACACATATTCATATGAGCTTTTATAATCAAAATAACTCACTTAGGTCTTAGTTTGTAAGGTTATTTTAAAAGAAGTATGCGATTCAGTTAACTGCATTCCCTTATTCAAAATACATAGTTCTGCTACCGAATTTATTAAAAATAATACCATTGAAAGTATTAATAGAAATCAATATTATTTGTAATCCGTTTACCAATATAGTATAAAATTTTTAATTTGCATGACTGGAATGTAATACAAATTATATTTAGAATTCTGATCTAAGTGATAGAAGAAGCAAATTAAGGAGAGCAGGTAGAACCGTTGTATCGTTATATCTAAAATTGTACGCAGTGCAACGTACATATATTATTATCAATAACAATTTTTGTCTATTACATGTCTATACATACAAGTCTGGTTTTTTATCTTATAATTTCTGCATATATAGTGGCCAAAGATAAGTGTATGCCATTCTTAACTTCCTTATTATAGGAGCTACGAAGTTGGTTAAATTAGCAAGTTCTTGATATTTTTTATTCTGATTGAGAGAGTAAAAATGGAAAAACATTTTACAACAATACTTTGAACAAAAGATTATTATTACATTACAACTGGAGACCCAACAATAAGCAAATAAAAAGCACTTGTATATTCTGATAATACTAGTCGGCACGAACTGACTTAGCAATCTAAAGTCTTAGTATTTTGCATTGTTTTACGTCGGATTTTCAAAAAGATATTTTTATCTATTTTCAGGTTAACGTAAAATTCAAAATTAAGCTCGAGCATGTTCGCGGCTATTCGGTGAAGGGTGGTGGAAACTACAAAGGATACAACGACACGCATTTCAGAGAATAGTAGAAAATTCTAATAAATTAGTCAACGCGGAATATACTAAAATGGAAACATCTAAAATCGATACGTGCAGATATAAAGGTTGCAGCCGCCGGAGTGATTCATTGTTTAGTTTTTGACGCCGTCTGGCAAGACACAAATAATGAACTGTCACTAAACTGTTACTTGGTTATGAAAGTTTGAAGCAGTGTTCCAGATATCGTGTTATGTGTTATTTTTAAGAATCTAAAACCGCGTAACAGGCTATAAAAATTTTCTCGCAGAAGAAGTCTTTAAGTAAATTCATTCGAAGATGTTCTGACAATAATTTGAATTCAAAATAAAAAATCAAAATAAAACGTGGGTACCACATAAATTTAGTGTTATGTCAAATTAACTGAATGGAACAAAAATAAGAATTATTCTGAAGTCTTGACAAATCACGTCACGGTCTGTTAATTCCGCCTTGTGAAAATTGACGGGTTTCTAAAACGGAATAAACACGAAGTAACGTATCCAGACATTCCACGTGTAAGAAAATCATTAAAAAGAACTGATTGTGAGCTTCCAACACCAATGTATTCCAATTCATTTGAACATTTCACGGACGAGGAAGATATGAATGATATTTTGAATGTGTTTTCAAACGATCTGATGTATGTATGTTCTCTCTAGCGAACCACATCTCATTACCCAGTCAAATTTCACTGACTTGATACGGTATATTTGGGTTTAACCAAACAACAATCATAAATTTTGGAATCTCGATTAAGACGACGTAACAAAAAATTCAGTTTCTTTTACAAAGTTGAAACAAATGCTGTTCCTAGAATGATGTAAATGGACTTTTATATGAAATATGTACTGAATATAATCCTACAATGGCAATTGTTTATCGACTCGTCGAAAACAAGTCTCAAAGCCGTTTTACTTTGTAACGGTAACTCGAAATCATATATTGCCTTATTCTACAACCGTAAAAGAAGCGTTTAACAGTAAGTCAATTTTATCAAATTGCATAAAATATTTAAATCATTTGTTTTGTTCGTAAATAATCTAGTAATATATCTTTGCATGGAACGATGTCGAGTATTTTCCAGCGCACTTTTAAGTAATACATTTTCGTGCAACAATTATAACTGATTTTTTCACGCGTGCAAATGTATAAATACACCCTTCTTATATGTGTGTAGTATAAAAGGTATCAGAGAAAATCTTAAGGTTTCACACATTATGACGTAAAATATTCAGATATTCCAAGTTAGCGTTGCCGTAAATTGAAAAACCGCAAACAAATGTAATAGAAATGTCAAAACCAGCGGCGTTTGATGCAGCAAAACACAAAATATAAGTTTTCCAAGATTTCAAAAGACGCCAGAAGTTTTTATAAACAAAAATAACAGCGAAGCGCGGTGGAAAAGATGTGAATGAGTGGATGCGAGGAAGCTTCAAAAGCACACAAGTAAAAAAACGGGATAATTTACAGTTATATTCGTGAAAGGTGTATTGCCTTCTTGTTTTATTCAGCACGTTTTATCGTTCATATCGTAAAGTACAGTACGTGTGTTGGTATCAGTGAGCAATCATCTTGGTAATATTTGAGGTTGTTGGGCATTTTCAATTTATGATGCTTGTTTTATCTATAGATTTACATCTTACGGCTGCAACTATTTCGAAAGGATAGAGGTTTCTTAAATATATTGGTTGTGTGGATAATTGTAAATTAGTTTATATAGATATAGACACAGGTTTTGGGAATTACTAAAGCTATGATGGTGGTTGAGAGTAATTTCCCATTCGATATTCGGATTAGAGTATGTTAATGTGTAAATATACAGAAGGATGTAACATTGTATCTAGTTTGATAGAAGTATTACTAAATTCTTACAAAATTTGGTATCAGTAATACTACTTACTACTACTATTGTATAGTTGTGTGAATTTGATCCATTATTTCTTTTTCGCCAAGCTTTTTGTTTCTTCTGTGTGTCTAATCTATTTGGTATTGTTTTATTACTTAAAATAATAAATAACATAACAATTAATAACATTATTACAGAGAGTTATTTAAACTACTATATTTAAACTACTATATTGCAAAAATGTAGACGTAAAAAGTTTGCCACTTGTGGATGGATTTTCTGCAATGAGAAACTTACGTTGGGTAGCAGTCAATAAAAATATTAATTTAGGTCTTACATTTACAGTGAAATGTGAGCAATTCATACGTTTCGCACTTCATATATGTATGGTATGTAATTGAGTGAGTAAGCAAATAAAATATTTAGGATAAGATAGAGTTGATTGTAAAAGAAACCTGTTAAACAGTGGACTGGGTTGAATAAATCGTATTTATTTGATGTACATTTTCTTTTATTGCGCTAAAATTGTAGAAGTACAACTATCACTGCAATGCTTAAAAAAACTGCCAAAAAACATTTATTATCTGTCATTAATTATAATTATCATTTACTAGATCATTCGCACAAATTAAAGGAGATAAAAATTCCATTTCTATTAACCAGAGTTTCACAAAATACATTTAATGAAATTGTATATTGTCTGCTAGAGTAAAAAACAAGAAAGCAATAAATACGAAAGGTCAAGGAAATTTAGAGATTTTTAGTTGTCGGACCTCCAGTAGGAAATGTAGTTAGTGTTCAACGTGCACGCACTACACGCTAGTACTATCAAAGTTAAACTGTGGGAGCGGCTACTTGTAAAAGATAGGAAGACTGGAAAACATTAACTTAAAATCTAAGTGTGAATGTATGAAAAATTATATTCTTGAAATTAAGTAATTGCAACAGCACTATGTACATTTTAATGCTATAGAAATACACACGGTAATTGAAGATGTTTATTTACAATATTTACTCCTATTTTATATATTATTGGTAGTATTTTTATACTAAGTTCTATTAAGACATTCAGGCACAGCATAGCAGTATCAACTATTTCCATTGATAATAAGATAAACGAAACCGGTTATGCAATTGCAAGTACAAGGATCTACGAAGACACGACTGACACCTGGTTTGTCATACTTCGACGTCTAACCGTTTTAGATTAAGTAGTCCACTAGCCATACCTTCAGTGTATCTTAGAGATATACGCTCTTGAGTTAAAAAATGGCGGAAAAGCGAGAGTGGTTCTGGTGGCTGGATATACATATGTATGTATGTACATACGTATATCCAAACATCCATATTCTATGACTGTTTAGCAAGCTGGTGGTACTGTAGCACTATACTATATACAGGGCGACTGGTAGTGAAACGGTCATACTTTATAGCGTGTTAGTAAAGATCATTTGCAATAGATACAGCCTGATTTGCCTTATCCTAAAGTCATCCGTTTTCGAGATTTTTTTTTTCGAAATTTACTGCCTACTCTCACTCAAACTTAAAATTTAGGAAAAAAATGGAATTTTTTCTCATTTTTTTGTGACTTTTTATTTAGCAATTGTGTCTACAGTTTCATCAAAAGCGGAAGTTTTAATTTTTTTTTATTTGTCCAAGTATTTAACGTAATTATCACCGATAGATAATGTGTAAAGCAAATTGGGCTGTAACTATTGCAAATGATCTCTACTAACACGCTGTAAAGTATAGCCGCTTAATTACCAGTCATCCTGTATATATACATATATGTATATATCTATACGTCTTTGTCGTAGACTTCGTTTCCTCATCGTCATGTATCCAGATTCGGCTTTCTTGGCGAGTGGGAACATCAAAAAACTGTATGTACGTTTCATAGCCAGTTAAAATTTTAGAAATAATTTGATGGCCTCCGGTATTCAATAAAGTTTGTTGGATAATTCTAACTCGTTCTGCTTTTTGTAAATCTGTCAGATGATGGGATATAAACCGAGTTACAACCTTTTTCAAATGTAAATGTTCGTGCAATATTGATCTCACTTGCGAGGATCCAATCTTCACATTGGACTCTATCATTGCATAGGTAATGCGGTTGTTCTTTTCCACTATCTTCTTCACCGCCGCAATGTTTTCGGGGTTAACGGCAGTTAAAGGCCCTCCTTTAACTGCCGCAGCTGCTGCAGCTACTTTTCTGTGTACTAACGACTTGTAACCTCGATCAAATTGTTTATACCATCTATAAACGGTAGCCAATAATGGTGCGAGATCCCCAAATGCAGATTTTAAACTTTCCTCACACTCATACACGCTCAAGTCTTTCTTGAAATCATAGCAAATCATTATCCGAAAGTTCTCTCGTGATAATTCCATTTTTTCGAGAACAAAAGCTTATTCTATGGACTACTTCCCAGTATTCAACCGGATTGCACATACTAAACTGCAATTGAGAGATAAAATAACGCACTATTTAATAAGTAACAGTTTATTTTGCACGGGTAACTAGAGTTTTGAATTCTCAATAATTGTAGCTTAATATCTGTAGCTTAAAATTATTGTTATCGTAGCTTGTTACGATAGTTCCTCTAATTGTCTAACTTTAACCATTCTAACTATATGGGCACATATGATAAGGGTAGCAGATACCTTAAGGTTTGTACCTACATTCCAGGACAAAATAAAACAAGCAAAGACTACTTTAGGAGCCGTAGGGTGAATGACTAACTAAACTTTCCATTTACGAAGCTACTTCTTTCTCATTTGCCGAGAGTAGTCGACATCTGCCACGGATCAAATACATGGTACGCTAGACATTTTAACATTCATTACGAATTGTTAGCAACCAAAAGTCTCAAGAGCATTACCGTGGTAATTATTGTTTTCAGTAAGCTGTTCAGAGTGGGTTTTAATTAACATAAAATAGATACTCGCGGGAATAAATCTGCACGGCGTAGAGCTACTGTTCGGAAGCTTTCGCTAATTCGACGTGTTTGGTAATTTTACAGGCATCGCATATTTCGAAAGTGGAAACTTTGTCCTGCATGCATTTAATTAAATTCTTGAATACTTTGGTTAGTTTTTCATCTACTAATCAGAATTTTGTAACGAGCAATCTATCTAAGAATATTAAGAATATGTTTATATCAAGCAAGAATACTACTCTGTACTAATTTAATCATGTATATCAGGCCAATTAGGTATGTATCCCATTAACGTTTGAAAGCGTGCCCTTTCTACAATCTACAGATTTTCAGTTTTCTTGATTTAACTCTTGAATGGAAATATATACCCAGGACAAAAATTTAAATTCAAAAATTGCATCATATCGCAAAATCTTTCAAAATTCGTGAATGTGGTATATACAGGGTGTTTCATTTTTGTGCAAGCCATTTATGTTCATTATAGCACTGTAGCTATTAAAAAAAGTAATAATTACTTAGTAGAGTTTTTTGGAGTTTGTATGTTCATAACATATAAATATAAACATGGGAAACAATTCCAAGTACTTAGTAAGAATAAGGTATTCAAATTATGCATTTATGTATGGCATGGTATGCTAAAGTCATCAAAAATACTTAAGGCGTAACAAATTTTCGCACCAACACCGAATAAATGCAAAGCAATGGGAACCATATAGAAGGACTTGACTTAAAAAGTGAAATTTGTTCAAATGGTTCAGATCAATTCTCTGTGCAACTGTTATTGTACCTATGATATACAAACTAATTGGTATATTTATAGCACAGAAATCGATTGTTGATCAATCATTGCAACTTTACAACGTTATATCTATCATAAATGAAGATTAATGCCATTATTTAAGGTAAGATCCAAGTCCTTTCGTTTTATTAATCGCTTTCATATTCGAAATCCATAGATATCTACTTGTTCAATAACTTGTTTTCTTTGATATTGTCATATTTGATCATCTTTGTCAGAAATCACATTTTTTTTCAATGAGCCCCTTTGGTCCAGTGATAATCAAGTATTAACACACATGTTAAATAAAACAAAACTTCTTATAATCCAACTTGTTCTGTTTCCCATTTATCGGTCCTTGTACGATCATCACAAATTAAAAAAAAGAACACATCAAATTGGATTCAAATAACTTTAAACTGTCTATTGAAGACTAACTTTTGTAGCCATCTCTGTATAATAACACAGAACAACAAATTTTCATTTTTTTATTTTATCTTTATGAATTCTATACAAAGTTATTTTGTTTTGTATTCATAATAATTATTATAAAAACCAATTTCTTCTATCACGTCTGGTATTATAAACAAATGAAATTCATATTGATCATACGTATTTAGAAAGTCTTTCTTTTTATTTTTCTTTTATATTGGGATGAAGAACATTCCGAAATTAAAGTCCAACAGTAGTTAGCAAGCATCTCGCCATTCCACTTGCTCTGATAGCGTTTTTACTAGTGGAAATATCCTGATGAAAGCTTTCCCCATGCTTGTCACTAACATCGCCAAGATTCAGGAAGAAGGAAAGAAGTTCAGGTGCGAATGCAAGAAATGTATTTTAAGACTCATATTACAGCCTAATGCATGGTAACTTCTAACAAGTTCACTAACAATTTTCTCGTAATCTTATATTTATTTTCTAGGAAATAGTCCAGGCAGTCCGTTCTAAATCGCTCAAGAGTACGTCAAATTCTCTGTCCTGTTGTAACAGATTAATCTGGGGTCCTATAAAAATCCCCTCTTTAAGTTTTGCCTCAGATGTATTAGGAAACTTTTGTTTAAGGTGTCGAAATCCTGGTGCCCCTTTGTCCAATACTTTGACGAAATTCTTCATCAGACCTAATTTTGTTTGTAATGGCGGTAAAAGTATTTTATGGGGCTCCACCAACGAATTATGGACTACGTTCTTTTCTCCAGGAGTATATTGTATTCTGGTTGGCCATTGCTTAACAGTATACTGCAAATTTCTCGCTCGACTATCCCATTCACAAAGAAAACAGCAATACTTTGTGAATCCAAGTTGTAGACCAAGTAGAATTGCAACTACTTTGAGATCAGCACTGATGTACCATTTATAGGTTTTCTAATTGATTTTATCAAGGGGACGTGTCATACTATCGTATATTTCCTTCATGTGCACGGCATTACCAACAGGAATGGAGGAGTAGATGCTTCCTATATGTAGAAGGACAGCTTTCAAACTCAATTTAGAAGCATCTATAAAAAGACGCCATTCTTCCGGTTGGTGTTTGCAACCTAATTCTCGCATTAAACCGTCAACATTTCTGCAAAATGAAAGACTTTCTTCAGTTGAAAAATACTGTGACAGTTCTTTCTGGCGATTTCGATATACAGAAATACGCGTACTAGAAGCGCACGGCATGACCAACAGGAATGGAGGAGTAGATGTTTCCTATATGTAGAAGGACAGCTTTCAAACTCAATTTACAAGCATCTATAAAAAGACGCCATTCTTCCGGTTGGTATTTGCAACCTAATTCTCGCATTAAACCGTCAACATTTCTGCAAAGTGAAAGACCTTTTTCAGTTGAAAAATACTGTGACAGTTCTTTCTGGCGATTTCAGAAATACGCGTACCCGGAGCTGACAACTTCCATCCTTGCAGTCTTGATTCTAATATTTCTGCCTGAGTTTTCGATAAATTGATATCTCGAACTAGGTCATTTAGTTCCAATTGATTTATTAAATGAGGCGTGTCCTCTTGAGATGGCAAATATTCCTCATCTGTATCCGACAACTCTGAAATGTATTCTTCTATCTCGGTTTCAACATGTTCTTGATTCGAAACATCCATAGGACTTGGTATTGGGAAAGCTTCCGAATGGGAAACTGGACGAGTGGCAGATTAGAAATTAAATTAGAATAGGTAATTTTATCCTCATATTTACTGCAAAACCCGAAGGTACAGCAAAAGTAGCAGTCTGTCGAATGATCCTTTTGTTCTCGCCAAATCATAGGCCTACCAAATTGCCTAGCTCTTAGCTTTTATCCAGCTCCTCAAGGTAACAGCACATCGTGCACAGACATTGTGAGGGGTCCACAACTTGTCTAGATTTTTCTATTAACGGCGTAATATTTCGTCTATATATTCTCCACATACATAACAAAAACTGTTAGGATTGTTTACACACCTACGGGACATTGCGAATTCAAAAAACGTTTAACTAATGTTACTACCATACATTGAGTCAATTTGAGTCGAATAACGTGTCTGTAGGGTCTTTTATATACTCACATATGCACAGATCTATTAATTCCTTGATTTGATTGGTTCTAGAGAAAAAAAGGGAGTGGTTTAACGAATGACGTACAAATGAAGCCCAAATATGTTAAATCCTGTTCAGACATGCCCGTTAGCATGCTAATAACTTAGTTAACTTAGTTTCTTTTAACTTACTCATAAAAAAATATCTTTAGTCATATAGAGTACATTTAATACATATTGTATGTATAAAAAAAACATTTTTCAGAAACCTGACGTGATAGCCAATGTTTTTGTTTAAATTTTCACTATAAGTTCACAGCTTAGAATTTTTTATTTGGAACAAATGGCAACATTACACTTATTTATATTTAGTTAACCCTACTTTTCAATTTTCGAAAGATCAGAATGATGTAACGTTGAAATAAGAATAACAAAACGAGATATTTATAACGTTCGGTGAATATGCCCGCGACTAAATACATACATAGGTTACAGCTAGTCTTGCAGATTTGATCGACAAGTCTGGATTTCCAAAATGGTAAAGCGGAGATTGTTGTGAATTTGTCTATATTAGCTACCGTAAAACCGGGTGACTTGGGACACTTTTTCATCTTTTTGGTGAATATCTTCTACGGTTTTGTATGCAATATATGAAGCTTTTGCATTTAACAGTATGGTTACCTCAACAACCAGTTGCACTGAGTTTAAAAAATTTAGATCCTCATGGATTCCGAATTTTTTAAAAAAACTTTGGTGTCCCAAGTATCCTGAATGGAGGATACTTGGGACAGTTATTTTTAAATGCATTTAAAGCATGTTAAATGCATATTGGGACATGTGGTATGATAGAGGAGACTTGGGACAGTAACTTAGTTTTAAAAAACTCGAAAAAAAAAAAAACAAAAGCAAAAATATTTATTCTAAACACAGCACAAAGTTATTTTTGGCAATAGCGGGATTCAAACTAGGAACACAACTCTTTGGAATGATTAATAAATAACTAAGATTATGTAAATAATAGAAACAAATCACAAAAATTCTTATATTTACAAAAAAAAGACGTAATTCACAGCTCAAAAAAAAAATTTCCTCTTTTATATGTGGGGTTTGCCAACTTCTTGTTGATTTGTGATGGGAAAACTGTGGCTACATCTTCAACAATTGGGAAAATGTAGCACTTCAGTTGAGAATTAAATCTCATACACTTTACTTCATAGCCCTTGCCTGAAATAATGTTGTTGATCCGGCAAACAAACTGTTTGTTTCTTTCTTTTTTGTTCCTTTGTCATAAAGGAAGTCACATAAAACAAAATCTCCTACTTCCATTTCCTTTCCATTGCAGTTATCTTTTAGAGTTTGTTCATCTTCCACTTGATTACGGCGATTGGATTCAGTCTGCATAGTAAAATCATTGTTGTTTCCTTCAGGTCCGTCAGAATTTGACTTAATTTCTTCCTCGGCGCTTTCGTTTTCAGGTTCATTCTCATTAGAGCTTGACTGATCCACTTCATGTGTATTTTTATCCAGATTTGCTCTGGTTATTCCAGTTCCTGGAGCCACGTTATTCTTCTTTTTCGTGCTGGTCGCAATGGCTGCGTGCGGTCAGCTTGGTTGCTTCTTATAGTCTCTTCAAAAACAGCACACCAATCTGTTCCGATTTGATCGAAATTTCGGTCAATATTTGGGAGTCTCTTTAGAACCTCATTTCTATTTATTGGAACTAATCCACAAGCTCTAAAACCAGATATAGCATTTTCTTTAAGATTTGCAATCGATTCTAAAGCTTTATTCAGTTGTTCGGGAAATTGTGCTTTTGGCATCGTTCCTCTGTGTTTTTTCTTCCACTCCAGCAAGGTGGTTTTCCAGGCTCGTTTGAATGGGCGGAAAAATGAAACGTCCAATGGCTGGGTCAAGTGGGTGCTATTAGGGGGTAATAAAACGAAACTGATGTTATGATTTTCACACTTTTCTAATACGGAAATTGAAACGTGGCTAGCAAGGTTGTCTCCAATAATCATTTTGGGTCCGTCCAGTTTGCGTAAATATTCAAACGCAACTTTATTAAACCAGTTTTCAAAAAGGGCACTGTCAAACCAGCCACTTGAACTACAATTGTATACTGCGCCTTTTGGGCCATTTTCGGTCCAACTGTCATAAACGTGTTTAGATTTATATACAATGTACACCGGCAGTAGTTCTCCACTTCCTGTTATTGCAAACATAACAGAATGGCTGCTTTTCGTGGCATCGATGACCCTTTCAGTGTGTTTTGTACCCCTAAGAACAATAACCTTTTCCTGGCCGGGATCATCACTAACATTCGTTTCATCATAATTCAGCAAATTTTCCGGTTTAATGTCTATCAAAGTCTCCTCTACTCGATTAAAGTAGTCATTAATGACCTCTACACTGACTTGGGCACGGGACCTTTTCACATTTTCACATAACCGTAATGTTAGCCTTTCTTTGTTTCTTTTCAGAAAATTATTCAACCACTGTCGCCCAGGCAAATTATTTGTAAACCGCCTCATTTGGACCCCTTTCCGATCAAGGAACTGCTTAACTAATCGTCTTACGCCCATAGGAGTAAAAGGCAAACGCCACTTGGCAGATATTAGTAACCCATTAACAATGTGTTCTTCGTCAATTTTTGTAAACGCTGTCTGCCCTCCTGGTTTTCTACCATTTCGGCCTTTATACTTACGGTGGATTGTTGACTTTGGGACGTTGTACCGCTCACTTGCTTGGCGCAGTGATAATGATCCTTCTACAACGGCCGTTACAGCTCTTTCTAAACTTTCATCGTCGAAGTCTTTATACTTCCTGGATCCAGGCTTCCGCTGATAGTAATTTGGCATGTTTCTTGCGCTGTCCCAAGACTCCTACAAAATACACACGTATTTTAAAACTAGTAAAAGTTAGGTTACCGAGTCATATTTTCAAATAATTATGAATGTAATATCTTTAGAAAGAATAGTATAATCGGATTATCATGAAACAAAAATTTTAAAAAAATTTTCTACCTGATTTATTCAGAGTTATAAACAACCTTCCAAAAAGTGACACTTCTTAAGCACCAAAAGAAAATTTTTTTTTGAGGTTATATTTAATATTAACAAGAAAACCTGCAAGAAGATTTCTTTACCTAACATCTGTTCTACACAACTGTATTTTTTAAAGAACGTCTGTTGCATAGTAGATGGCGCAGGTGGTAATATTTGGAATAAACACCGTTTGTCCCAAGCAACCTACACTGTCCCAAGTCACCCGGTTTTACCTTCTGGCAACTTTTTCGCTATATCATACATAAGGTGTTACAGCATGTTGTAGATTATAAATAATGTTCGTATTACTCACAATTGGCGAATCGATGTGCTGAAGTGCGAATAATAGTAACGGATATGATGACTATGTGTCTTGCCGCAAAGGATGCGATAGTAACTTGTATTGCGGGTGTGTAAATATAGAAATAGACAACGTAATCAACAACTTACTGTCACATCAATGATGTTCTTAGAAGATCAGCATATGAAGTGTATCGAAAGGTTCATATGATTCCATTACTCATGAATCAGTCCCGATAAATAGTATTGATCTAGAGGTAATCGTAATGAGTAACGTTAATGATACTTTTAATCATATTCCAAACATAGTAATTGTTAGTGTAGAAAAAGTAGTTCTAAATTTCAATATAGAGTAGTATAATTTTTCGAAGAAAGTAACTTTGTATGATTTTGAGTACTTAAGTCTTCTGACTTGGGCAATTGATATATGGCGATTTTGGTACTGTAAATACATATTTCAAACGTTAAAAATAAACATGCAATTCCAGTAAACGAAAAGATTTACATTGAAGAAGACGCTGCAAATGAAGGTGCAAAAACAACTACGCGTTTAATAAACAAAATATTGCAACTAAAAAGATAATCCTACTATAAAAAGGTATAAATTATTAATTATATATAAGTATTAACTTAGATAATTTATATAGAATATTTATGTTGTTTTTTCGTGTGACCTGAAAAATATGTTTCCAATAAACTATTATTATTATTATTTACGGGTCGATCGCCGCAGTGGTTAGGCGGCTGACTATCGTTGTGGGAGGACGATAGGTGTCGGGGTTCAATTCACTGAAGGGACGGTGACATTTTTTCAGAGAGTTTAATCCCGGATCGACTTGCCATTCGCTGTTGGGAGCAAAGTGATTAACAGCGCGGCATCATAAAAGGCGATATGGTGCTGTCACACAAAGCCATTTCAAGACAATTATACACCGCGACAGTTGCAGTGATAGCCATACAAGCGATACAGCTTATGGAGTCACTACAATTAAGCACCCACGACCCTAAAAAAAAATACAAAGCAAAAATAGCAAATGGCGATCATCCTGTGTAAATACGTTATTTTGAACACAGTAAGATGAAATAATTGTACTAAAAATTAAGCAATTATACGACACTGTATGTTTGGCATATGAATATATGCGTGAGAATGCTAAGGTAAGTAAACATCTCAAGCACCTTGTGGAATTAGGTAGGGCAATAAAATTATAGGGGTAGTCGAGTTTCAAGCTACTGCGGTTCTGTAATAATACAATACATGTAACATACAATCCGATTATGTTAAATATATACAAAAAGACTTAACAAATGGGAGGATTGGTATTGAAATGTATTCAGCTCTCTTTAAAAGTACAAAAGTATAGGGGCTTAAGTTGTTTTGTATTGGCATAATTAAAATTCCTGTCTAATTTTAATAAAACAATGACCTTATTCATTTATATACAGTCGATTATCTGATAATTTTTCATGTTCTTTTTGGCATTTCTTCTCAATTTTTATATTAATGTCATATTTACCGGATACTTCGTACGCTTTAACAACTACTTTTTAACGGAGGAAAGTTTTTTAGCTTTGGTTACTAGTTTTTCAATAGAGTAAGAAACAAAAAAAAAATAGGAAAAGGACAACGATTTGAATGTAATTTATAGCAGACAATGAAAACCCGCCGCCATCCAGATTGGATGAACTGATAAATTGCTGCAGTTGGATCTCTAGTTATGTAGTAAAACTTACGATAGCCTACAATACAGGCATTGTTCGTTCTAGGCCGTAGTCTGCAAGAGTAAATTTCGTATTTATTGTATTATACACAAACTGCAAAGAAAATACAGCCTTAGTTTTATAGTCACTAGATTTAAAATAGAAGTTATAGATTTCATCAGTAACATTATCTACATCTTGTAATTGTTAATTATGTATCTCTCGTGCACCAACGGAAAATATCATACCTGGTAACTGATCATTATGATCTTCTTGAAAAGAATCTGCAAAACTATGTGCTTGTATAGCGAAATCAAAAATAAATAGTACCATATGTGCTATATAACTTATTAACTTTCCTAACGGCAAAAGTACATACTTACTCCAGTTTGCTATATTATGAAATTTTGTGGAATATTGAGAGATTATATCTATCACTAGGGTATCGGAAAGGCTTATAATCTTCAAGATAAGGCTCACTTACTGCAATAGTGTAAATGAAATCGAGATTGAAAAATTGTACAACATTACATGTTACCATGTTACTATTTTGGAGATTTTAATTAACTTAGAACGTGTAAACCGCCAACAACAAAATATTTACACCGAAACGTGTACAATGAAAGCAGCTCTAGTGGTTCAGATACCTTTCAAGAACTTAATTCATTGTTCTGAAGTGTTTCATCTGTATGAACCTCACGTACCAAATCGACAGTTACAACTTCAATCGCTGGTGCATTTACGAATTCATTCGTTATGCCTCTAATTTTCCGATTAAGCTATTCAGGCGCATTTTCAAAGAATACCGTTCGAATATATTTTACCGTATACTTACGTTATCGCTTTATTGAAGGCATGCATTTTGTAGGTATTACTGGATTTATTACAGAAGCCATTATACGATTCATACTTGCACGATAAATGTAGCAAAAAGTAAAACAGCAAAAACAGAAAGCAACAAAAAGAGAATGATCAGAAAGTTAGTTAGTTTACTAATTCAGGCCAAATACATTAACTGGCCTACTTTACCACCCTGCTTAAACACTATTAATTTTGTGGTGAAGAGTTGTTTACGAAAGATGTGCATATCACTTCAGTAGTTTTTATAAGACAATTAAAATATTACAGTTTAGGAGTACTATGTTATCCCTCGAGGTTTGAATCTTCAGATCGTTCCAGACTGAAAATTCAAATAGTTATTTTTGAGAAAGTACGTCAATAAATGATGAGAGATGTGGTCACAGAATTGTATATGGAAAGAAGTTAATAAAAATAATTTCGCTCAGTATCAGTTTTGTATATACATACCTTGGTAAGTAATAGGTGTAGTAGGTATGTAAAAAAAAATGAAAAAAGAAATAACAATTCTAGAAATAGTGGTACCTATATAAGGCTTTGTCCCTATTATCTGATTGGTAATCATATTGTAGTCTATACAGCTTATTGCATAGCGGTGGGATATGGTACAGAAGCCTTTATTACCACAATGGCGTCACGCCGCGTGAGAAAATATATATAATAAATATTAGTTCATGTAACGGCGATACTATGTATATTTAGGCTATTCTGTAGTGTAAAATTGTGTAATTGCTTCAGTTCTTACCAAAATAATTGGAAATAATTTGCAAGCCAATAATCCATACGTCTCACATGCAACTTGCAGCGCGGAAGAAACGATAGAGTCAGACAAATTAAGTGAAGTAGATTATGGTATATGAGCTTTGGATAAAAAAGGCTGACAGAATGAAATGATTCCTGGGAACAGTTTGGATTTATTTAAGAAATTGGAAATTATATAGCATGTGACGAATTTAACATACACAGCAATATATACGGCGTACTTGTACAAATAATTTGTTTTGTTGGTTCTGAGAAAATCAATAATTTTAGACCTTTCAGATATAACGATAGTAGGAATATCATATGTTACACATTAGATGTGTCAAAACATCATTTGCAAGAATATTTCTTCTGTTTCCGGTTTTTAAGAAATATGAATGCGCAGGCATGTAGGTAATAATTCTTCGATTTTTTTCGAGTACTTTACAGAAACCTTACCGGATATTTGTTAAAAAAACATGAAAACATTGTTAGCATGTTGGCGGTGTATTTCTTTATGTGCACCTCACATTATCCTAATAACGAGAGTAAGGACATTTTTATCAAATATACTAATTTAATGAGTCAACATTTAAACAATGCGTTTCATTTATCTGAAATTTAAATTGAATAGCTTCAGGTTCTAAATGATTACAAAATAAGATTTCTTTACATGTATATCCCACGACGCAGACTGTCACGTCTTAGAGCATGGAATTTGGACCGCATACTACTACTAGTTCTGATAGAAACTGCTCATCGATAAGGAATTTTTGGAAATTGTATCCCTAAACTGGTAACAGCGGGGACTACTTTTTGAAAGACATTCCAAACATATCATATTCAACTTGATACAGTAACAATTTACGACAGTCTTCAATGAAATAGTGCCTTGCAAATTGATTTCAATACAATGTATATAGTATTAATTCTTAAAGCAGTTCTATGTATTTCTTTACAGCAGTATTCTATAGCTTCAGGATTTAGTAATAAAATCAACATCGATTGAGTGAAACTCAGCTTACTGTTACTATCGCAGATATTGCTTTTCTTACACCGATTGCTTCGCTGTTGTAGTACAATTGTAATAATTTTTTGTGTATTCATTTTATTATAAAATTTAGTTATACGTGCCTCAGGAAAGAGAGAATATTAATATACGCTCATATTATAATTTAGAAGCATTCAAAATCGTTCATTGAATCATTTGACGGCACTTCGGTATTGTTTTAGAAAATTTGATTCGATATATTTAAATTTATGTTTAGAGCTAACCGACAAATTAAGATATCTCTCATTGTGAATACAAAATCTACTTAAAATATCCATGTTTGAATAATTTTCATTTTCCATTTTGATGGACACAATAAAACCAGACTTGAAAGGGTATGGTGACAGTTACTAATTAGAATGTTTGTTGTTATTTCCATAGCTTGCTATTAAGAAAATGTAATTTTCTCCAAACTATCAAAAAAGTTAGTAAGACTTCTTCTATCCATAAGCTTAATTTCAGAATTTTCTGCTTAAAAATGGCGACAGCATATAATTTTAAGCATTATGAAAAGTTAAAAGATCTAAAACGATTATACATAGATCGAGGGGATACTAGTAACGGTTTCTCTCAAATAATGCTTAGATTTAGAAAACGCAAAAAAACTACATCATTCGTAAATTTCCGGTATGTCCGCAAGTACCGCCATCTTGAAAATATCTTAGTAAATATAGTAGATTCAATTAACCTATATGCATATGCAAGTTGACGAAAAATTAGTATCATCAGGCTCAATCTTTCTAATCGCCGGTCTCAATCAATCACTCCATATATACTATTGTTATCATACTATATAGTTAATAATTATGGCAGTATTACTAAAAAACAAAACTTTAGTTAATCAGTTTCTACTTTCTGGCTATGAATGTTTGACGAGTTGTTGTGATTTCAATGTATCAAATTGAGTAAAACTACGATACATGTAAGATACAAGTAAACGATTTTCATTTACTCTGTTCAATTTGTTTAAATACAATTGTTCACGCAAAACGCGACGCAGCCTACTGGTGGTATTTAGTGATATCGTCTGTTGTGTGCTGGCGTTTAATAAAGTGATATTTGCCCGTATTAAACTGACAGGAATATTTTAGGTTTAATAAAATACTAATCGTGTGCTTTACTTTTACCCACTCAAAAGAATGGAAAATAAAAAATTACTCTAACTTGCAAACACGAAAATCTACCGTAAATATTATGCAAACTAATTTAATTACGCGGGATGTAACTTATTTAACAAAGTAACGGCAATGAATTCTAACTTGAAATGTGGCAGCTCGCAATTACGGTTAAATTTGTCCAAATACATTACAAAGTTATCCTGGTAAATAAGGACACGTATAACTGACATAGGCGAAGGTCTCATGGTTTTATATGTGTAGGTCCTATCTGTATTACATATAAGATCATACATAGAATACTAAATATATAAATTTCCAATAAATCTTCATCGTAGCAGCAACAAAATAAGGAAATCCCAAAATAATTTTCTAACTGTAGAATGTAATTTCGTGGAGAACGTGTCCGGCATACGGATATCCTAACATGAACCTGCCGTCCGTAACTGTGAGTTAAGTTTGGGGTACGTCAAGATCAAGTAAAAATGATGATGATTTGATATTAGTGTAACGTACCTGTAGAAAACCAATCATATTTTTGACTGATGCGACCACAAATATGAAGACACTGCGTGTAATTGTGTTACGTTCATTGCTATATAAACTATATGGGGCTATATAATATTTTGTTTTTAAATATAGATTTCTTGGATTTAAGATGTCTCTTGTAATAACATTCGTATTCTTAGTACAAACTCTCTCCCAATTATTATGAAAATTGTGTGCAACCTATTTCGTTCAACTATAACATCGTAGATATACAGAACATTCCGATGAAAACGATCCACCATTAAATAAGTTAAAAACGTCAAGAAATACGAAAAAACGACGACACACGTCGATTTTTGATTGAAGGTGGTAACTTTTTTTACCAATAAAGCAAAATCATGTCTTGCTCTCTCTAGCCTCAGTATCGAATATTAAAATTTCAAACGGCACTACGTCATATTATTGCATTTTTCAATTATACATACTATTTGTAATAACTGTTATGTAGGACAGCCTATACCTATCCTCAAAACTTTAAAAGATTTCTTCCAAAGTTTTAAGGCTACTTTTCGTTACATCAACGGTTCAGTTGAAATCAATTTCTTCCACTGAAGAAGTTATTTAACGAAAACATATTATTATATGTTATGGAATAAATTGGTATTTAATTATTTATTGTTTTATTGACCTCTAAGTGGAAATAAATCAGGAATTAAAAGAGTACATAAAGGTCAAAAAATACATACATATATTAGTTGAAATCAAGAGTAACTATAGTTAGCACAACTGCCACTAAGCAAGCAAAGGCACCCAAGTGGTCACCTCCGCTTTTGATCAAATTTGGTAAAGACACCGAATACCGAAATATATTTGACCCGTATTTTTTTTTTTGCGTCCCGTTCTTGGTTTTGGGGGATGTAATGAGGGCTCAAAGGTACTCTCAAAATACATTTTTCGCAATATTTCGGAAACGAGCAGAGATATCGAGTTCGGGTAAAGACGAGATTGTTTCTTGTTAGCAACCCTACATTTTAGGTCGACAAAGAACAGTGGCGCACGCGCGGGATCGTTAGGGGTTCGAAAAACGTGATTCTTCGAACTTTGGTCAGTGTTGTAAATATTTTCTAATCCATATACAGGTATTAAACCGTGTAAACTTCTGACAAATAAAGTTGGCTCCTTGTTCGGAATTTCGTAATTTTGCGGGAAACTATCTTGTGGTTTTGTTTGAATTTCTGTATTCACCAATACGATGCTTTAAAGTTTGGAACCTGCAACTCTTCTTGAGCCACTAATGCTCATCTTTTTGTATCCCAATCATGAACAATCATTCCACGGTCTATAGCACTTTTAAATTGGTTAAACACATGGTCCGACAAGCGATATAGCTTTTCACGTCTGCCCTTCTCCCATCCCCACCCTCTTATCGCCCCCGCTGGTCATTTGCTGTTCCCATCAGTTTAGCTGCCGAAGCGACGCAATCTTAGCATATCTATGTTGGACATTTTTGAAAGAAAGCCGTCCTTTCTTTTAATTTTTCCAATATTCAACAGCATTCTGTTTATACTGAAAATCTATATCGATAGGTTCCTGTGGTAGTTCAGCGCTGGACATCTCTTCTTCTATATCATAATTTACTTTGTCGTCTTTCTCAATATCCACTAGTTGTGGCCCAGGTAAATCGGATTGTGAATCAACATCCAGGGTGGTAGTTTGTTCAGAGTCGTGCGCAGGGTCCCTACAGCCACTAACAATGATGTCAAACACTGTTTGGGCGAGTGCTTTTTCAGCTCCATTTTTTGTAGATGCTGGTGTACCCTGGTAATGGTTATTTATTAAACTTGTTAATATTGTCAAAACTTTCAGTATATTTAACGCAAAATATACCATTCTAGATACGTCACAATTATCTTTAACAATAAGTACTTAACTAACTGTAACCATAAGTAACTGAACAAGACACTTTATGATAACACATTGTGCAACTAGCAAGACGATCACACTCTTATATACATAGAAAAATGTATATTTAAATCACATGCGTATATTGCCAAAAAAATTATTCTCCTGCTACAGACGTCATCAAGACATACCTATAAAAAACTGTAAAAATAAATCGATATTTTACGGCATACGGTATCATATCACTTTTTATTCTAAAATAGCAAACAATTTCTAGCTTAAATACAATGCGGCAATGAATGTTATTCTAAAAATCTAAAGAGAAATAGTCTACGGTAGGCGTATATAAAAATGACATCTTCCTAAAACGCACATTTAGAAAAAAATCCAAAAACACGTAATTTTTATGTTTTCATGTAGTTCACAGACAAAAAGAAAAAAAATAAATTCATAGTATCCTCCATATACTACAACTATGGGGGAGGGCGAGGGAGGTTCCCTAACGACCACGCGCGTGCGCCACTGTTCCTTTTCGACCTAAAATGTAGAGTTGCTAACAAAGAACAATTTTGTCTTTATCCGAAGTCGATATCTCTTCTCGTTTCCAAAATATTGCGTAAAATGTATTTTTGGGGGTACCTTTGAACCCTGATTACACCCCCTAAAACCAAAAACGGGATGCTAAAAGAATACGGGTCAAATATATTTCGGTATTCTGTGTCCCTACCACATTTGCCCTTTGCTTGTAAGTGTCATATATACTACATACATTATATAATGTCTGTGTTTAAACATTTACCATTTTTCTTTATATGGACTAGATTTTTTGCCGATGAAATAGAAAATAGCCTCTGAAACTCTGGAAGATATCTTCTAAGGATAGCTATAAGCTGTCCTACATAAAAGTTGTTGCAAATAGTACGTAGAATCGAAAAATGTAATAATATGACGTAGTGCCATTTGAAATTTTAATGTTCGATACTAGGGGAGCTAGAGAGGGAGGAGTAAAACATGATTTCGCCTTATTGGTGAAAAAGTTTCCCCCTTCAAACAAAAATTGACGTGTCTCCACGTTTTTTCGTATTTCTTGACGTTTTCGACTTATTTAAGGTGGATTGTTTTCGTTGGAATGCTTTATATATTTAAATCCCTGGTGTATTGCAGAACGAACCTCGGGCATTTGCTTTATTCTTGATAACACTGGCTTTATATTAATGATGTCTCATTCCTCATTATCAAAAAAATATATTACTGCCATTCCAATAAATCATGCAAAGTACAGTTGTTTGAACTTGATTGACTTTTACGGAGATATTTTGTACTTTGATTAAACGGCCTTAAAAGTACACATATGTTTTTAAAACAAAATTATAACAATGTAAAATATTAGACGTTAGAACGTGATGAGTATCAAATATTAGATGTAATAGTAAATTGTAAGTTCCAGCAGTACTAATTCTACCAGGATCTAGCTTAGTGCAGCGATTCGCATAGCATTATGTAAATTTTCTAGTCGTGTCGTAGCTACGCATTACGGGAAAGCCATGGTACGTACCTCAGTAATGATTACTAAAATTATTACCCCAACAGCGGTTACACGCATGCTAACTGTATATCCCGTTGTTACAATACCTGCAAGAGACTCCTTTGCATTAGATCTCAACATTGTACGCTTCACAATTATATACTACACGAAGAAGTAATTTTAACACAAGGTTCCAGGAAACCGATACTCCTAATTATTTATCCTAATTATTTAGCTCGGAATTTTCTATTTAATGTAAGTAAACTACCTATCCTCTTTCATATCAGTTCCCGTAGGAATGTCTTCTGCATATTATTTCTCACTAAAAATCATAATGTGTTTGCCATAGTATCAAGTAGTATTTCGAGTAGCTATTTTTGTATAACTCCAGTGAACTTTAGAATAAATCCTAAAGTAACTTCGTGGAATTTTAGCGCACTAATTATCTCATCTTCATAGGATGATGACGGCCGATGCACTACGCAAAACATTCACCACCGACTGTAATATCATTACTAGATATGTTAGCTCGGTGCGTAAACCATACGCATTTGACTATGTGTAAGAGTCAGAGCATCAAAACCCCTACACGTAGTTTTCAGTCTGGAGAAAGTAATAAGATAACGGGAACTACGGTTGATTTATCAATCACGACTTATACAAGTCGGGGCACCATCAAAGCCTTTGCAGTGTGCATACATGACGATGAAGGTAAGTTGGGGATGAGTAAGAAGTTTTCCACCCTACTACTTGCATCGATAGTTTTAAAAGGAGGCTATTGCTAAAGCATCCTTGTACGAGACGAATACAACAAGGGCATATGGGAATTATACTGGTGTCTCAGATTGTGAATTTAATAATACTCTTTCACGTCATAAACCTTTTTGTAGACAACAATCTATTCCATTCATTACATTCACAGAACAGCATATACAGATATATTTGGCAATGGCTCTGATTTCAAATGACTGTTTTCGAATAAGAGTAGTAAATATTATGAAAAATATAAAATAGAGAAATTTATTGTGTTGGGAATAATACTCCGCTAGAACTTTCTTCTAAACAAAATTTTGTTTGCTTCAAAGGCTTATATCTATTTCAGATTCTACTTGTGCAATACTGAATACTATTTCAATTTAGTTGATTTCAGAATATACAATTCTACTAAAGCTTAATACTTATGTATAGCAGAGCTCGTATATCACAAAGCATGAACCGGCGATATATAATGTGCAGCATCTCGGCTTACAATGGAAGTGTCGTGTTCACTGAAAACAATTTACGTGAACTAGAATTTTCTATAATATGTACGAGCACGTATTCTTTATTTAATCCCGTTGGGATTTTCTAAGTTATGAATGACTAGCGGTGGTTTTAAGGTTTACTTTTTTTTGTATAGAAGCTCTCTCTATTTCAATTCTGCCATTGTGCTTGGTTACGTAGTTACATATGATTCTCATTATATCTAGTAGAATAGAATAACGTTGATTACATGTGTTGACTATGTCGATTGGTAAAATTGGATCTTCATATTAATAGTAGAAACAATGTTATCTCGGTTAAATGTTTCGTATGCGGTCTGTCACAGGGTCGGCTATAGAATCCATGTTCGTCTGGATGTCACTCTGTTTATTTACCAAATTTTCAAATTTAACTGTAAACTTTTTGTTTCTTCTGAGACGCGTAATTAAACAATTTGTCCTATTTGAATTTTATAGACATAAGAAAAAATGTTATGTTATGTGTGGTGTGTTGAGCACCAACTACGGCCTTTATTCGAACAACATTTAACTTCCCCATAACTATTGCTTTTTGAGTCACAAATTGTATGTATCAAATATTGAAATATGTTGTGGTTCAATTTGAAGACTTGTAAAATGATTAAGTCATCGTAGGGATGAAAAAACAGGATGTTAACTTTCTCTGTAATACAGTTTCCAGCTATTTAGAATTTTTGGAGGATATTTTAAAAGTGCTTCGCTAGTAAGTATGGCTGCGAAAAAAAATTTCTTATTCAATAATTTCACAATTTTTACAATTATGGAAAACACATCAATCATCGCAAGGCATGTACTGTGTTAGCGAAAATAGTTAACTGAGTCATCGATCTTCAAGATTGAATATACAATATTATTTGCATTATGTTTTTATTAAAGCATTTACCATGTAAGTATAAATAACCTACCAACAGAAAATGCTACACACGACGCATACAAATACATGGAATTGTTCGGGAAATATTGTATATATGTATGTACAATTTTTAGGAGTTATAATGAAAATTTATGATATCTCTTATTGAACCTACGTATTTTCAACTCCAATGCATTTTTGTTAGGAAAAAATATTCGATGTGACTATGGTAAAAATAAACTCGGTTGAAGTGGTTCGAAGAGTAAACATTGCGCAGAAAGAAATTGAATTTTGATATTGTATCTATAACATGTAGAAATGCTTGTTAGTCTAACAAATGCTTAAGCTATAAGATAGTAGATATATACTGTATTGTATGTTTATTATATTCATACTACATACCCTGCACTAAAAAGTTCAAATTTGCAAAATGCATTTAAAGTAAATTAGAACATATGAGTTTACGATATAAATATTATTATTGCGAATGGTAGACTATGGTTTATATGAATATAACAAGCTTTCTCAACTTACAAGCGACCGCCGGTAACTGTCGCCCTCCGATTTCGATGAAACTTTAGAAATCGGAGTACCTTAATATAAGATATATATTTTTGTTTTGCGGAAACGCCCGATATTGGGGTAAAGAACCCTTCAAAGTTTGGGGGATTTTGCAAATATTTCCTAAATTATAAGAGATGTTAAATTTTCTTCTGAATATAATTTGCAGCATATTATATGGTCCCAAGGATGGTGTCATCTGTATTCGCAAAAAGTTAATAACGAGGGACGGGGTGCCCCATGCCCCCATTTTTTTTCTTCAAATTCCTTATTTTCTTATTCAACGAAAAAAGCCCGCTTTTGCATAGAAAGCAGTAATGAATAATAAATTTAGAGGATTAATAACAAAAATAACAATAGAGTAACTACAATTCATTGTTCTTGTTACCCCGCTATTCAGCTTACTTAAATAAGACATATTTCTTAATTTAGAATTGTATTTACACGGCAAGCTACGTAATTACGTACGTTAATTTTGAATTTTTAAATACAACATGTATTATTTCTGTTCATATTCTGTTTCCTCTAAAAATTTGACATCTAGTGCAGGTCAACTTTTGACATTTCTGTCAAAGATGGCGGTATCTGTTAAATTTATCCATTAAAGTGAAACTGCTTCGCAGCAATTGTCGAAATGTAACAACCATCAAAGTTAGCTTTGAAAACAATTAAGAAACGTATTTTTCACATTTACACGCATTGGCGAAGGAAACATGTACTTCACGTTGAAATTACTAAAGAAAACAAGATTTTCTTTTTTTTTCATTTTCAACTGACAGGTACTCGTTTTTTAAAATAGTAACACCTATTTTTTATTACAGTGCCATATTGGCATAATTTTTAGCTTTCAAATGATATAAAATATGCTGTGGTTTAATGGTAGACAGGTAGTACAAAATATAAATGTTTTAAAAGTAGTCTAATTCCAAAGCAACAGAACAATTATATTTCAAATGAAAAAACACAGTTTCCTTTGCCAATGCGTGTAAATGTGAAAAATACGTTTGTTAATTGTTTTCAAAGCTAACTTTGATGGTTGTTACATTTCGACAATTGCTGCGAAGCAGTTTCACTTTAATGGATAAATTTAACAGATACCGCCATCTTTGATAGAAATGTAAAAAGTTGACCTGCACTAGATGGTAAATTTTTAGAAGAAACAGAACATGAACAGAAATAATACACGTTGTATTTAAAAATTCAAAATTAACGTCACTTCCGGTTTGACCGGAAGCGCTATAGAAAAACTGAGTGCACCTGAAGAAGCCCACTAATCGCTTATATATACGATCCGAATTTCAAAGTTTTATTTTAACTAATAAATAAATGGCGGGCTGATACATGATCTCGTTGACACCCGGTATAGGCATGTACTACACAAAACTTTTATTGGTTGTAGAAATATAAATTGTTTTATCAAGTGTAGTTAGTTACTTTGCGTTTGATAAATAAAATGTTATTGATTCTTCAAATACTATATTTCTCAAGTGCATATAGGTACATGAAAAAATTTGCTACACAAGACGAAAGACTAAATAATACATAGGTATACATATGTATATGTATTTCTTAATTTATTTAATCTTTTTCGTGCAATGTAGGTATACAATGTAGGCATTCAATCGAGTATAAATATAGCTAATATGTTTGTAACGATAATAACAATTCGGAAACAATAGAACAGAATTAGAAAGTCATTATAATGTTTATAAATGTTTAAATACATGACATACTGTAACGCTATCATTGGTAATATGTATAGTGAACAAGATACACTGTAATATCTTCGAAACAATTAGTGTTATGAAGAAAAGTATTAGACAGAAGTTTAACTATATGAAGGGGCTCCTTCGATGGCACTACTGTTGTCACTATAAAGAAAGACACAGAGGTCATAGCAAGATCAACTCTTTTTTTCAAATAGCATATGGTATTTTTTTTATTAAATTCTAAAAGAGCAAAAAGTTGTGAATAGAAAAATAGTAAACCACATATGACCTCAAATTAATATATTTTTTTTAATGTGTGGTGGGTGCTTAGTTGCAGCGACTCCGTAAGCTGTATCGCTTGTCTGGCTATCACTGCAACTTAATCGAAATATTTCGAAAAAATGAGGACAATAAAAATCAGTGCAGCAAATGGTTTTATGTGTTTGTTAACTGTAAAAGTAGCAAATAAATGTTAATAGTAGCTACAAATTGTTTACATACGGTAAACAGTGGAAGAAAGGAGACGGCTATCGAATTAAATGTTCAAACTGTCGGCCACCAGCCTCAATGCACTTTTGTATTCACGCAGAAAAATCTCTATGCACACGCAGTAACATGTCTTCAGAAATGTCTGCACATGCATGTTTTATTCTCTGCTGCATGTTTTCTGGTGTTGTTGGTTCCGTGTCATACACAACAAGTCGATATTGTACACTAAATATAAATATAGGGATTCTGCAACTACCTGGAGGAAGAGCAGCAGCTAAAAATATAATCAAGTCAACTCCTGAACCTACACGTTTTGCCAAGGGAATGTGCGATTCAATGGAGTCATCCTTTTTATTACATTTTCGTAAACCATTATTAGATCATTTGCAAGTGGACAAATAAAGAGAGGGCTCCAGTTTTGAAGGATAAATGGCAAAACTTTGAAATCTAAGAATTGAAAGTCTTTATTGGGGTACTGATCTTCATCGGCGTATTCAAGTCCCGCAATGAACCAGTAATACAGATATGGAGTAAAAAAGACGGTCGAGCAATTTCCAATCAAGCAATGAGTAGAAATCGATTCCAAGACTTATTATGTTGTTTACGATTTGACGCTGCTGCAGCACGAAGGGCTAAACAAGGAAATAATAAACTGCAGCCAATTCAGGAGTGTTTTGATATCTAGAATTTATATTTGAGGGAACCATACAATCCAGGATGGTGCATGACGATAGAAGAACAAACACAATTATGAAACTAACTAGGCCTGGGCGATAGTTGGCAGGTTACAAAAGTATTGGTATAATGAGTGTTAAGCTAGGTAAGTATTAGAATAGTGATAGTCTATGTAAAAGTGCTCAAAACACCGATTTTACACCACGAACAGCGCACAATAGCAGGTTTATTACAAATACTATACAAGGGTGTGCATCTTTGTTAAAACAAAACTCTACAGGGTTTTTAAAGGGCCCAGGACATTCCTTGGAGAAGAAAACTGATTATGGGTTAGGGATTGCAACTTAATAATATTATTTCTCTGATGTAATTATATGCCATAGTTCATAAGAATCACTATATTCGAAAAAATTTTCTACAGTTTTTTTTGTATACTTAAAATGTTTAAAGTTTTGTCTTTTGACACTAATTTCTGAAGTTCGGCAACACAATGCTCACTCCAAGAATCAATCGAGAGAACACTCTTTGGGGTGGTATTCGAGAGATAAATATCCGTTAGCCAGGTTTTAAAATGATTTGAAATGAGCTTACCAGATACCGAAGAAGAAATATGGTATACACATTTACAGATCGAAACAAGAATTGCGCAACTCGAGGTCTAAACGTGTTGGTAAATTCCTTTAATACTAAAAATAGTGGTGAAAGTAAGAGTCCGTCTGCAGAGATGGCCGGCAAAATTGCGTAACTGTGTTATTACTATTATTAATTTTTTAAATTTATTATAAATCACCGTTTTCTATGTAAAAGCGGCCTTTTTTCGATAAATACGAAAATAAGGAATTAAAAAATATGGGGAGATGGGGTACCCAGTCCCCCGTTATTAATTTTTTGCGAAAATGGACGGCCTCATCCTTGGGGCCGTGTAATATGGTGCAATTTATGTTAAAGGAAAAAAGTATACCTGTTGTAGTTTGATTTATATCAATAGACAAGATTATTCATTTTGAAGCCCTATTATTATTTTTCTATATATAGCTATTAATAATTTTCGAAATCTATTCTACATCGTCGTTTTCTATGTAAATGCGGCCTTTTTTCGATGAATAAGAAAATAAGGAATTAAAAAAAATGGGGAGTATGGAGTACCCCATCCCCCGTTACTAACTTTTTGCGAATGCAGATGAAAGTTTCCTTGCAACCATATAATATGCTGCAAGTTATATTCAGAAGAAAATTTAATATCTCTTATAGTTTCGGAAATATTTGTAAAAATTATATTAAAGTACTCTTGCGATCTGTAAAGTTTTATCGAAGTCGGAATGTGACAGTTGCCGGTGTTCCCTTGTTAGTCAATAATGAGAATAAATTCAGAGTCTTTCCTACGGTAACAGTATCGCAGATTAATTGGCAATCAATTCATAATTGTGCCCGTTCATAGTGTATTTTGTCTATTGAACCTAGTGTACTATCTTTTACCAATTAAATTCGAATTGTGAGTGGGAACTGTGTATTTAGTAAACAAGGGCTTTGCTTCAATTAATTACTCTGAAGAAATTCATCAAGTACTCTTCATTCGATATATAAAATACGATTTAAAGCAAAGCCTTTATTTACTCAATGGAAATTCCCTGCAGCAAAATTCGCACTTAATTTGAAAAATATGTACTTATTGTTAGTTTAGATAGTATAAATTATATACATTCTTACCAACTTTTTGTAGTATGGAGAAATGTTGCTACTCACCTGAAAAAAAAAGAAAATTAACGTAAAGTAATGGTTAAGAAAACAATTAGGTAGGTATTTAAATATTATTTATACAGAAGAAAGAAACATGGAGGAGTAAAATTTGAATGCCATGACTTTAAAAATTGTTTTACGCTAGAATTAAATTACTACTTATCGATATTAATAGAAATCTGTGCAAGAACAATAAATGAACACAAATAACATCGTAGATACATATATATGTACGAAATTCTAATCTTTTTTGTTGTGAAATATGAATTAAAGAAGTATATATATGTATGTATGTACATATGTGTATATTTCAACAAAGCTGATATGTTTTTTGGCTTTAGCCCACAGAGATTGTATACTGAATTGCAGTTACATGTTGATATAGTACAAAAATATATAACAAATTATTCGCACCAATCACTTACTAAAACTGTTTCTAGCCGACTGTGCAAAATAGTTTATATTGCACAATGTGTCGAATGTGACCCTTAGCAAATTCCATTAATATATTACATAAAGTAAAATTCCAGGAAAAAAAGGAGATTTCATTTTTTGATAATCGTTTTTCGCAGTTTCGTCGTTCAATAAAATTCTATTATTCGCTTTAATGTTAAGCTATAACACTAATGGATGGCAGCGTTTTTATTAAAATATGCATGGATCCTAAGAAAACTCATCTTGGATCTTATTGTTAATACTGAAGCTTTACATTCATGAAAGGCCATCATAAAATTGGCCGAGTAGTCCATACTGACGGAATTTGTATATACTTTTGCTTATTTGGAAGAAATTATTAGGGAGAATATACCTAAGTAGATGAGATTATTTAATGAATTTAATAGTAGTTACTCTTAAAGAGCTGCCTACATTTTTTCTGAGAAATAACAAACATTAGACATACAAAATATATTGTGAGGTCACAAACTATGCAGTAAAACGAAAAAGTAATATGTTGCATGGACAGTTTCTATGGAAAACGGATTTCAATACGTATTTGGGATATTTTAGCATGTTACTTTTCTTCTTGCATCTGCTGATGGCTATCGTTGCTACATCTTTCACAAGGAATTGGTTCTTATTAGGCTAGTTTATGTGCCTCTCCAAAGAACGTACATATGTACAGTACACACCTTTTAAATGCTCCCTTTATACCTCTTCATGCTCCCCTTTATGTGGTGTTAGATACAGATACATACTTCAATTTAGTTATAATGCATTTCCAAAATAAGTACTACTAATAAAAACGTTTATGCAAACTCAATTTTCAATGTTTATGTTGAATACGATACCAAAATGTAGTTTTCAGAGATTTGTACAATAGATTCTTCAATTTTTAGGACAACTTTTCTTGTCGCAAGTATTTCAATAATAGTAAATTCATTGTAACGATTAGTTCAATAATTTTGAAGAAAACATTATTTCCACGACATTCCAATTTAAAAAACTAATCATACCTTTTCTGCTAACCATAGTTACTTGTTAAAAATTTCCCAATACCATTCTACATAAAAATCAATTTCATCATTGACAAATCCCAAATTCTCACATCAGATCTTGAAGAGAAAAATTAATTTATACCCATGTCTTACATTTTACCCATCGTATTACCGGCTGGAGACTTTTATTTAATATTTATAATTAATATATTAATATAATTTTTATTTAAAACAAGATCATTCTTAATATATACATACATATATTATTAGAAAATTTGGCTATATTTATAAGTAGAGTCGGCAAAGAGAGGCAACGTTTAGTGCAGTGCGGAGAACAACATGGAGGAGCCGAGCAGCCGTATCAGGGCGAGCGTTCAGTACGGCGTGTGGAATAAATACTTTTTAATGACGAAAACGACTGTTCCACATCGAGTGATGTGATATTTGCAAATTCAAAGTAATCCTTGTGACAACTTAATGGATCTCTCGACGCACTTTCACAAATTTGTCTTAGTGTGAGAAACTAACCACAATTTTTTATATTTCAATTGTGCTTTAATTCTTCTTTCAACATAGTCACAAGCAGATGGCATAACGTTTCTTGTCGATATTCGACTTGGTAATGGATAATCGGAATACTTCCTCCGGAAGGAAACAAACGCTTCTTGGTCTAGTAAAATGAACGGTAGATGAAACGGTAAAATAAAACAAACAGCTATATTAAATGTTAATTGCCGCGGATTACAGAACAGTGTTTTATACTTTTTAGGTGGCGTTCACAATTCCACCTGCTGGTACACGTCAAATAGTTGTCGCAACTTCCACATTTAATTCTATCACGTTCGTATTCTTCCGGCATACTCGCTATTACGTTTTTTAGTTTCTTGGAAATACACCGTTTCCGAAATGTACCTAAATGCGACATTTTCTAAATATATGTGTACTGACAAGTACTCACAACGACCAGTGGAATAGTACTGAACAAGTGTGCTTTGATACGGAGGATTGAGTTTCCGTACCACCCCTCTATGTTGCATACCGCACTGCATTGGAAATTGCCCCACTTTACCGAGTCTATTTGTGTGTTTAAATTTACCTAAACAAAATAAATACACTAATTACCGCCTACTAGCGCATAGACGCAGACAACTAAAACAAGGTATATGTAATGTAGATAATATAGTATCATAGCAGTACGTTTCATGTAGAAGTCGATACGAACGGGTACCCCACCATTTACGGTATATTTTATCAAAAGCATCTTTAAGTAAAATGACACTTTCGACTTGTATATCGAAGGCATTCACGTTGACCGGTGTGAAATGAGCAGCCAAAGATAGCAGCCAATTTTTCCGAAGATACCCGAACGTACATAGGCGTACTGATATATATTATCTAAGACCATTTTAATAGAAAATTAAAAAACCATATTCTTTGTCAAGCTAACACATACAGACACGGCACACCTGCCACATGTTACCAGCTACATGTTTGCTGCAAATATAATCGATTTGCAAAGGGTCCCAGGGGAACATTACCTAAGACCACTTTACTAAAAAATTAAAAAATTATATTCTTTTTCAAGCTAACACATACAGACGCGGCACCCTTGCCACACGTTACTCGGTCGATGTTTGCTGCAAATATAATCGATTTGCAAAGGGTCCCAGGGGAACATTACCTAAGACCACTTTACTAAAAAATTAAAAAATTATATTCTTTTTCAAGCTAACACATACAGACGCGGCACACCTGCCATACGATACCAGGTCGAAGTTTGCTGCAAATATAACCGATTTGCAAAGGGTCCCAGGGGGACAATACCTAAGACCCCTTTACTAAAATATAAAGAAATTGTGTTCTTTTTCAAGCTAACACATACACACGCGGCATACCTGCCACACGTTACCAGGTCGATGTTTGCTGCAAATATAATCGATTTGCAAAGGGTCCCAGGGGGACATTACCTAAGACCACTTTACTAAAAAATTAAAAAATTATATTCCTTTTCAAGCTAACACATACAGACGCGGCACACCTGCCAGATGTTACCAGATAGATGTTTGCTGCAAATATAATCGATTTGCAAAGGGTCCCAGGGGGCATTACCTAAGACCACTTTAATAAAAAATTAAAAAATTATATTCTTTTTCAAGCTAACACATACAGACGCGGCACACCTGCCAGATGTTACTAGATAGATGTTTGCTGCAAATATAAAAGATTTGCAAAGGGTTCCAGGAGGACATTACCTAAGACCACTTTACTAAACAATTAAAAAATTATATTCTATTTCAAGCTAACACATACAGACGCGGCACACCTGCCATACGATACCAGGTCGAAGTTTGCTGCAAATATAACCGATTTGCAAAGGGTCCCAGGGGACAATACCTAAGACCCCTTTACTAAAATATAAAGAAATTGTGTTCTTTTTCAAGCTAACACATACACACGCGGCATACCTGCCACACGTTACCAGGTCGATGTTTGCTGCAAATATAATCGATTTGCAAAGGGTCCCAGGGGGACATTACCCAAGACCACTTTACTAAAAAATTTAAAAATTATATTCTTTTTCAAGCTAACACATACAGACGCGGCACACCTGCCATACGATACCAGGTCGAAGTTTGCTGCAAATATAACCGATTTGCAAAGGGTCCCAGGGGGACAATACCTAAGACCCCTTTACTAAAATATAAAGAAATTGTGTTCTTTTTCAAGCTAACACATACACACGCGGCATACCTGCCACACGTTACCAGGTCGATGTTTGCTGCAAATATAATCGATTTGCAAAGGGTCCCAGGGGACATTACCCAAGACCACTTTACTAAAAAATTTAAAAATTATATTCTTTTTCAAGCTAACACATACAGACGAGGCACACCTGCCAGATGTTACTAGATAGATGTTTGCTGCAAATATAATCGATTTGCAAAGGTCCCAGGGGACATTACCTAAGACCACTTTACTAAAAAATTAAAAAATTATATTCCTTTTCAAGCTAACACATACAGACGCGGCACACCTTCAACATTTTTTAGTAATAATAGTAATAATTTAGTAATAATTTTTTAATTTTTTATTAAAGTTATATTCTTTTTAATGTCCCACATGGGACCCTTTGCAAATTACGGTCGATCTTTGCAGCAAACATCTATCTAGTAACATCTGGCAGGTGTGCCGCGTCTGTATGTGTTAGCTTGAAATGGAATATAAATTTTTAATTTTTTAGTAAAGTGGTCAAATTAGGTAATGTCCCCTGGGACCCCTTTTACAAATCGATTATATTTGTTCAGCAAACATCGACCTGGTAACCTTCAACAGGTTTGCCGCGTCTGTATGTTTAGTTAGCTTTTTAAAAAGAATATAATTTTTTAATATTTTAGTAAAGTGGTCTTAGGTAATGTCCCCTGGGACCCTTTGCAAATCGATTATATTTGCAGCAAACATCGACCTGGTAACCTGTGGCAGGTGTGCCGCGTCTGTATGTGTTAGCTTGAAAAAGAATATAATTTTTTAATATTTTAGTAAAGTGGTCTTAGGTAATGTCCCCCTGGGACCCTTTGCAAATCGATTATATTTGCAGCAAACATCTATCTGGTAACATCTGGCAGGTGTGCCGCGTCTGTATGTGTTAGCTTGAAAAAGAATATAATTTTTTAATATTTTAGTAAAGTGGTCTTAAGTAATGTCCCCCAGGGACCCTTTGCAAATCGATTATATTTGCAGAAATCATCTATCTGGTAACATCTGGCAGGTGTGCCGCGTCTGTATGTGTTAGCTTGAAAAAGAATATAATTTTTTAATATTTTAGTAAAGTGGTCTTAGGTAATGTCCCCCTGGGACCCTTTGCAAATCGATTATATTTGCAGCAAACATCGACCTGGTAACCTGTGGCAGGTGTGCCGCGTCTGTATGTGTTAGCTTGAAAAAGAATATAAATTTTTAATTTTTTAGTAAAGTGGTCTTGGGTAATGTCCCCCTGGGACCCTTTGCAAATCGATTATATTTGCAGCAAACATCGACCTGGTAACGTGTGGCAGGTATGCCGCGTGTGTATGTGTTAGCTTGAAAAAGAACACAATTTCTTTATATTTTAGTAAAGGGGTCTTAGGTATTGTCCCCCTGGGACCCTTTGCAAATCGGTTATATTTGCAGAAAACTTCGACCTGGTATCGTATGGCAGGTGTGCCGCGTCTGTATGTGTTAGCTTGAAATAGAATATAATTTTTTAATTGTTTAGTAAAGTGGTCTTAGGTAATGTCCTCCTGGAACCCTTTGCAAATCTTTTATATTTGCAGCAAACATCTATCTAGTAACATCTGGCAGGTGTGCCGCGTCTGTATGTGTTAGCTTGAAAAAGAATATAATTTTTTAATTTTTTATTAAAGTGGTCTTAGGTAATGTCCCCCTGGGACCCTTTGCAAATCGATTATATTTGCAGCAAACATCTATCTGGTAACATCTGGCAGGTGTGCCGCGTCTGTATGTGTTAGCTTGAAAAAGAATATAATTTTTTAATATTTTAGTAAAGTGGTCTTAAGTAATGTCCCCCAGGGACCCTTTGCAAATCGATTATATTTGCAGAAATCATCTATCTGGTAACATCTGGCAGGTGTGCCGCGTCTGTATGTGTTAGCTTGAAAAAGAATATAATTTTTTAATATTTTAGTAAAGTGGTCTTAGGTAATGTCCCCCTGGGACCCTTTGCAAATCGATTATATTTGCAGCAAACATCGACCTGGTAACCTGTGGCAGGTGTGCCGCGTCTGTATGTGTTAGCTTGAAAAAGAATATAATTTTTTAATATTTTAGTAAAGTGGTCTTAGGTAATGTCCCCCTGGGACCCTTTGCAAATCGATTATATTTGCAGCAAACATCGACCTGGTAACCTGTGGCAGGTGTGCCGCGTCTGTATGTGTTAGCTTGAAAAAGAATATAATTTTTTAATATTTTAGTAAAGTGGTCTTAGGTAATGTCCCCTGGGACCCTTTGCAAATCGATTATATTTGCAGCAAACATCTATCTGGTAACATCTGGCAGGTGTGCCGCGTCTGTATGTGTTAGCTTGAAAAGGAATATAATTTTTTAATATTTTAGTAAAGTGGTCTTAGGTCATGTCCCCCAGGGACCCTTTGCAAATCGATTATATTTGCAGAAAACATCTATCTGGTAACATCTGGCAGGTGTGCCGCGTCTGTATGTGTTGGCTTGAAAAAGAATATAATTTTTTAATATTTTAGTAAAGTGGTCTTAGGTAATGTCCCCCTGGGACCCTTTGCAAATCGATTATATTTGCAGCAAACATCGACCTGGTAACCTGTGGCAGGTGTGCCGCGTCTGTATGTGTTAGCTTGAAAAAGAATATAATTTTTTAATATTTTAGTAAAGTGGTCTTAGGTAATGTCCCCCTGGGACCCTTTGCAAATCGATTATATTTGCAGCAAACATCTATCTGGTAACATCTGGCAGGTGTGCCGCGTCTGTATGTGTTAGCTTGAAAAAGAATATAATTTTTTAATATTTTAGTAAAGTGGTCTTAGGTAATGTCCCCCAGGGACCCTTTGCAAATCGATTATATTTGCAGCAAACATCTATCTGGTAACATCTGGCAGGTGTGCCGCGTCTGTATGTGTTAGCTTGAAAAAGAATATAATTTTTTAATATTTTAGTAAAGTGGTCTTAGGTAATGTCCCCCAGGGACCCTTTGCAAATCGGTTATATTTGCAGCAAACATCTATCTAGTAACATCTGGCAGGTGTGCCGCGTCTGTATGTGTTAGCTTGAAAGTGAATATAATTTTTTAATTTTTTAGTAAAGTGGTCCTAGGTATTGTCCCCCTGGGACCCTTTGCAAATCGATTATATTTGCAGCAAACATCTATCTGGTAACATCTGGCAGGTGTGCCGCGTCTGTATGTGTTAGCTTGAAAAAGAATATAATTTTTTAATATTTTAGTAAAGTGGTCTTAGGTAATGTCCCCCAGGGACCCTTTGCAAATCGATTATATTTGCAGCAAACATCTATCTGGTAACATCTGGCAGGTGTGCCGCGTCTGTATGTGTTAGCTTGAAAAAGAATATAAATTTTTAATTTTTTAGTAAAGTGGTCCTAGGTAATGTCCCCCTGGGACCCTTTGCAAATCGGTTATATTTGCAGCAAACATCTATCTAGTAACATCTGGCAGGTGTGCCGCGTCTGTATGTGTTAGCTTGAAAGTTAATATAATTTTTAATTTTTTAGTAAAGTGGTCCTAGGTAATGTCCCCCTGGGACCCTTTGCAAATCGATTATATTTGCAGCAAACATCCATCTAGTAACATCTGGCAGGTGTGCCGCGTCTGTATGTGTTAGCTTGAAAGTGAATATAATTTTTTAATTTTTTAGTAAAGTGGTCCTAGGTAATGTCCCCTGGGACCCTTTGCAAATCGATTATATTTGCAGCAAACATCTATCTAGTAACATCTGGCAGGTGTGCCGCGTCTGTATGTGTTAGCTTGAAAGTGAATATAATTTTTTAATTTTTAGTAAAGTGGTCCTAGGTAATGTCCCCTGGGACCCTTTGCAAATCGGTTATATTTGCAGCAAACATATATCTAGTAACATCTGGCAGGTGTGCCGCGTCTGTATGTGTTAGCTTGAAAGTGAATATAATTTTTTAATTTTTTAGTAAAGTGGTCCTAGGTATTGTCCCCCTGGGACCCTTTGCAAATCGATTATATTTGCAGCAAACATCGACCTAGTAACGTGTGGCAAGGGTGCCGCGTCTGTATGTGTTAGCTTGAAAAAGAATATAATTTTTTAATTTTTTAGTACAGTGGTCCTAGGTAATGTCCCCCTGGGACCCTTTGCAAATCGATTATATTTGCAGCAAACATCGACCCAGTAACGTGTGGCAAGGGTGCCGCGTCTGTATGGGTTAGCTTGAAAAAGAATATAATTTTTTAATATTTTAGTAAAGTGGTCTTAGGTAATGTCCCCCAGGGACCCTTTGCAAATCGATTATATTTGCAGCAAACATCTATCTGGTAACATCTGGCAGGTGTGCCGCGTCTGTATGTGTTAGCTTGAAAAAGAATATAAATTTTTAATTTTTTAGTAAAGTGGTCCTAGGTAATGTCCCCCTGGGACCCTTTGCAAATCGGTTATATTTGCAGCAAACATCTATCTAGTAACATCTGGCAGGTGTGCCGCGTCTGTATGTGTTAGCTTGAAAGTTAATATAATTTTTTAATTTTTTAGTAAAGTGGTCCTAGGTAATGTCCCCCTGGGACCCTTTGCAAATCGATTATATTTGCAGCAAACATCCATCTAGTAACATCTGGCAGGTGTGCCGCGTCTGTATGTGTTAGCTTGAAAGTGAATATAATTTTTTAATTTTTTAGTAAAGTGGTCCTAGGTAATGTCCCCCTGGGACCCTTTGCAAATCGATTATATTTGCAGCAAACATCTATCTAGTAACATCTGGCAGGTGTGCCGCGTCTGTATGTGTTAGCTTGAAAGTGAATATAATTTTTTAATTTTTTAGTAAAGTGGTCCTAGGTAATGTCCCCCTGGGACCCTTTGCAAATCGGTTATATTTGCAGCAAACATATATCTAGTAACATCTGGCAGGTGTGCCGCGTCTGTATGTGTTAGCTTGAAAGTGAATATAATTTTTTAATTTTTTAGTAAAGTGGTCCTAGGTATTGTCCCCCTGGGACCCTTTGCAAATCGATTATATTTGCAGCAAACATCGACCTAGTAACGTGTGGCAAGGGTGCCGCGTCTGTATGTGTTAGCTTGAAAAAGAATATAATTTTTTAATTTTTTAGTACAGTGGTCCTAGGTAATGTCCCCCTGGGACCCTTTGCAAATCGATTATATTTGCAGCAAACATCGACCCAGTAACGTGTGGCAAGGGTGCCTCGTCTGTATGGGTTAGCTTGAAAAAGAATATAATTTTTTAATTTTTTAGTAAAGTGGTCTTAGGTAATGTTCCCCTGGGACCCTTTGCAAATCGATTATATTTGCAGCAAACATCGACCGAGTAACGTGTGGCAAGGGTGCCGCGTCTGTATGTGTTAGCTTGAAAAAGAATATAATTTTTTAATTTTTTAGTAAAGTAGTCTTAGGTAATGTTCCCCTGGGACCCTTTGCAAATCGATTATATTTGCAGCAAACATGTAGCTGGTAACATGTGGCAGGTGTGCCGTGTCTGTATGTGTTAGCTTGACAAAGAATATGGTTTTTTAATTTTCTATTAAAATGGTCTTAGATAATATATATCAGTACGCCTATGTACGTTCGGGTATCTTCGGAAAAATTGGCTGCTATCTTTGGCTGCTCTTTTCACACCGGTTTCACGTTGCTAGTCTCTATTATGAGAATTTTCGGCTTTTGGCCACGTTATAGTAGTGTGATATATACAATACAAAAAAAAATAAAATCTAAGTCTGAAAGATTATTCATATTCTTGAATTTGAAGTTTATATATGAATATAATTGGTACTTATATTTTCTTTTGAAAGATAATAAACGTGATGTTTAGACAATACGAACGTTTCTGGTTTGAAACGGCCTTTGCAAGACAAACTTTGGAAAAAGATGTCGTACTTCCATTAGTAAAGTAAACCTCGGTTACCGATCGAAACATAAAAGCTGGAAACTGCGACAAGCTGGCAGACAACCTATGTAAAAAAATACTTACGAATATCGGAATCTTAAAAAAATAGAACGAAACTTTGCTTTTTTGCAGAAAGCATATTATTGGATTAACTTCAGAAAATTACATTTGAACAACACCCTACATATCTACAACATATTGCCGACAGAAACGTTGAAGTGCTATTTTATTGACACGGTTAAGCATAAGAGATTTAAAATTTGAAAATAAATAGTTTACTAAAATAGTGTAGGTACTGATTGTGAGATGTGTCCACATAATGGATCACTAAATTTATTTATTACAAGTATATACGAGTAATACTTATGGTATAATCTGGAGGATATGACAGCATCAAAATGTAAATTGCAAGCAATACACAAAAATTGTAAGCATTCCACATATGTACGTATCTACTAGTATAACCTTAAAATGCCTACTTAATTGAAAGAAAATCACCCTTAATACGCAAATCTAAGTGCAATTTTGCTGTGAATAATAAATGAAATGTATTAAGTAACTTTCCAGAATAGAATATGCTTATTTTAGGGCTAACTTCAGGTATGTATGTATGTACATACATGGTTGTTAAAATCTGCTTCAAATATTATAAAACTTGTAACTATTATAAAACTTGTTTAACGCTATGGAGGGCACGCAGCGGCACTATATTTTTTACATCTACTAAATTTTCTTCCCGTTCTTTTTTGTGAGAGATATTCTTTATTGACAGTTTTACATTACTATAAATTGAGACATCAAAGTGAGAAGATACTGTTTCTGACACTCTGAACCGTAGCGTGCCCAGTCATGTAAGTAATATTACTAATTTTTATGTAGTATTTTTAATTGTTGTAAAGTAGTGTTTTTTTCAAGTAATCTTTATGAGTCATAAAATTTTGGTATTTCAAGAATAAAAAAAAACCTTCAAATAAAGTCTCTCTATAAAGAAAACTTGCAAAATACTATTGACATTGTCGATATTACTGCAAAAAGCATAGTAAAAGATCAAATAATTGAAGAAAAGAATTATAGCACTGTACACAATAACAGGAAAAAAATTTTAATAACATTTTAATTGGAATGCTAGCTAAAGAATAAAACAAACTGCATGGCGTGGCGTAAACTAAAAACGAATATATTTTAACGGCGTCACTTGTGAAAGAACGGGCTTGTTTTGTACGCTATATTGTGATAGTACGGTCTTAAATTGTGCTAATATGTGTTTGAAATCTTGGGCGCCACGGTATATGAACAAATCCCTCTGTGAACCCACAACGACGGACGTTACTGATACCAAAATAAAGAAATATATTCCCTCTGACAACAAAAATGTCGGTCGCAATCGCTCTAACGTAATAAAGAAAAAGATGTACTTACCTTACAGATTGTCTTATAATCCTTTCCTTATACGTTCTCAGGTACGTAGAGGATTTATAATATTTTAACAATAAATAATAACACAAAATATATAGACAAATATGCAACTAAATGAATGAAAACCCATCCAGTAAATAGATAACAAATATATTAAATAAAATGCATGAATAATGTTTATACAGTATTAGAACATATTGAACGAAATCTTAATCTTTAATAAAACTCTGAATAAACTCTTATTTATAACTATACCAAATACGCGATTAATCTAACAATAGAAACAACGGAGCTATATATATATATAAATATATGAATTTAAGCAAACAACAACGGCAAAATTTATATAAAATAATAGTTAATGACTTTATTTGCTACGAGCTCGCATTAATGCAAAATAATATCTTTGTGGCCAAATACCTTTACGTTACTTCTTTCTTCCCGTACGCTCGCTGACGCTAGTTCGTTCCGCCACAGTATAGTATCTAGCCAGTAGCGTCATAGTATATATTCAAGCAGTAGTTTCACTTCGTGTCGGCACCTTTGATCTTTTGATACAAAAGCGTAACACGCGCATTGCAATGCGCAATGTCGCATTGTGGCAGATTAAAATTAATAATGATAAAAGCGGCAAAATTTTGAATTCTGATTTGGCAATACAGTACATCGAATTCTCTAACACGACAACACATATACTTTTATAGGTTATTCAAACTATAAATGCAGATGCAGATAAATGTAAACAATCCTAATTCCAAATTTTGCCTTTATGCGACATTGCGCAATGCAATGCGCGAGTTACCGTTTAGTATCACAATTTTCGAGGAGTGCAACTACTGCTTGAATATATACTGTGGTAGCGTCACTCGCTAAAAATTCGTGTTCTTACCCCTACCTGTTGAACGATGTGTCAAAGCCGGTGCGCATTAGTAATGTACACTGCTGCTCTTTATTAATACGAGCGCAAATGACCATTGCGCATTTATTCCTCGCCAGCATATTCGCCCGCTTATGTGCGAAAGCCAACGCGCAAAGAAAAACTCGGTCCCCGAAGATCAAAGGTGCCGACAGAGAGTGACTCTACTAGTTAGATACTATACTGTGGTTCCGCCAACATGTCCGCTTCTTTCTTCGAACTTTGTCTTGGGGCTTCGGGCGTGTCCTTTCTTGTCTGTTCTTTTACCAGTATTTTATTTATTTATTGGCTACGCGCTGGACCTTCCCAGTAATCACGGCTTTTTCGTTTATACTGATCATTTAAACAAATATAATAAAACAAGAACACTAACTGGCCCTAAATTGACAAAGATATTTTATATTAAACGCGGAGCGAACTAGACTCTCTCGCGGTCGAACGAGAAGTGTTCTCTCTACGAGTGGGGCAGGATCATACCACCTGACAATCTGCTATAATACCATATACGGCGATATATTCGAATCTACCGTACAGTTCTCATCATAAGTCACCTGTTTGCTCGTTGTCGGTTAAAACTGTTACCTTTTTTAACTACACTGGAACCTCGTCTATATCAGCGGTCGGGAAACGTAAACATTTACTTACATCCGCTCAAGAGGGGTCCCCACTCTTATCCCGTTAGCGGAGACGAAAGGCCGTGCTACGCGCTGATTGGCTCATGTGAATACGTGCACTATCGGGCGGTGGATGCCGAGCGGATATAAATGAGCGCTATGATGCGGGTATGAATGAGGGTGGATATAAGTGAGCGCGAAGATAAGCGAGGTTCCAGTGTATTAAGAATTTTAACATGGGGAACATTATATACAGTCACGGAAAATATATGGTTAGGTACATTGCATTAATTAAAAATGAAATATCATTTCTATAATAGACATATGATAAACACTTGCTTTCCTTAATACCAACTAAAATAAAATGATTGAAAATTCGCGTCCCGTTACACACTTACGTATACATGCGTAGTTACTGGCAATAAGTAGCAAACACAGACCCACCTTTACTCGCTTCTACACGTTACACGTGATAACTAGGTATGTACGTGCATTGTAATGGATCCTATAGCTTAATTTTTTTTCTCGTATACGGTATAAGATCTACAATATTGTTCCTGTTAAAAACTTTCTGTGTTCTATTACTTTTATTTTATAAAATAAAAGTAATAGCAAATAATGAGAATAAACTTTTTTATAACATAAGTTTATTTATAAATAAACTTATGTTATGAAAAAGTTTATTCTCATTATTTGTCAACAATATTTTGTTTTTAGGTAACATAAAATATGTCAAAGATTAGGTTTAGAATAAAACGCTTTTAGTCATTCAAGCATAGTTTCGTAGATAGAGGATGGTTTATATGGCTCCGTTTTTTTGTATAAGCAATCGATAAAGACATTATTTGGCTCTTTTGTATTATCCTGCTTTTTTATTATACTGCATAATGTGACATTACTTTCGTTTATCCTTTTATTATTCTGCTGTAAGACACGACGCTACAATTTTCATTAGAAAACTGGAGTCATGTACAAAATACTCATTTTCCAAACTATAGAAATTATCTATAACCATTTAGTTGCATATCCATAACATTGAAACAGCATTATTATTAAAAGTAAAGCATATATGCTCTGACAAGTTTATGCTTATTAGCGTAATGACGAATCTTTTACGTTCCATGGACATATTGTCGTCAATTAGAAAAGAATGTCTGTTATGTCGAGCTTGAGAAAGTATTAGACTCCGACCAATCGAACATGACCGCAGGACCGTCGTTTTAAAAGGTACATTGTGAGGAAAAATCGTTAAAGTTTGAGGTTCATCATCTAAACAATGTGAATGTAAGCTTATGAATATTGTTCATTAGTTATTAAACCATAGAGCTTCTTGATGGCGATAATGAATAGAAAACTAAACAGCAAAAGTAAAAGCGGAAAATAAAAAATAAATTCAAACTACAGAAATACCAAATAAATCAAACTCAAACAACGTTGTCAATAGCGGTAGAATTCGTGTTGTTGTACTAGACTGTACTATACATCATTCACTTTAAGAGTGCAGCGTTAGAAAAGATAGGACCTTATTTCGCGGCTTGAGATTGGTCAATTATTGAGGCACGTACACACTAGTAAAATACTGGTTCTCATGCGTATGAAATTTGAGGTTAAAAGTGATACATCAAATTTGTTCATGCTGTTTTGTTCGTATATATTTGCTGTATTGTGTTATTTCCTTACGTTTTTCTTTGTATTTTCAAATTTTGCAAGTACCTTACATTAAAAGCAAAGTTCTTTTCAGTATTACTTACACATTCCAGGTATCTATTATTATCCGTATTCGTGTAATATTATTGACATATATGTACCTACCGACATTGTAATTTTACTATGGCTGAAGAGGCAGTACACGATCCACTTGAAGGATCCTCAAAAAATCCTTCAGGAAAACATATAAGTAGTAGGCAGAGGCAAATGGCATATAATTTATATTTGCAACAGAAACAGAACAATTCAAAGTCAGTTTCTATTACATTGACTGCGAAACAACTTGGACTTGGAAAGAGAACAGTATAGAATATTGTGAAGGATATAGATACCGCAGGTGTGTCTCATTTACTTTCAAAGAAATGTATATGTCAAATGATGCTAATGGAGCGACAAGATATTGTTTTACGGAGACACCTTGGAAAAAGGAAGCATTAGTTGAATGGCTTAATTTAAAAGGAATTGTTGTTGATAATTATTTATTAAAAGTTAAATTACTGGAACTTACTAAAAAAATATATTACTGACAATCCTATTACATACATTATTGACAAAATAGTAGCAGAAAGTGTTCGTACAATATTACAATTGCTCCCATATCATTGTAATTTGAATCCCATCGAATTAATATGAGTTCAAGTGAAGTATCATGTTGCTAATAATAGAACTTTTAAGTCAGCGCAAGTAAAAACTTTATTATTGGATGGAGTTAATCATGTCACTGCTGACGACTGGACTAATTGCATCAAAAATTCTATCGCAGAAGCAAATACGATGTATGATTTGGATTTTTGCGTATTATATCATATAAATATTTAAAAATATTTCTTCTTCTGTACAATAAACTTGAAAAATACATTGTTTATACAATTATTGTGTCTCTATACTTAAATATTAATAAATATAACATAGTCATACATCTTATATACAATTTCTATATATATCCTGAATAATATGTTTTACGATCATATAAATTTTACGTTTTAAAAATCAATCTTATCATTAATTGCCTGTAAGAAGCTGTAAAAAAGTCTAACAAAAGTTAATAAAATAGAAATGTATTGATTCATAATGTTATATAGACATTATTAGCTAAAATATACATACGTTGTAATATATTTGTATATTTACTGCATTTGAAGGTTAAGTTACGTCAAAATGTCGATTTTGAATTGAGCGGTATATTTAAATTCTCTAGTGTAAAACCAACGCCGATTGTGGCGCCAACTACTGCAGTCTTAAGTTTAATGGAGTATAGTGGAGCATATAGGCCAAGAATGTGAATGGAAAGCGGTTTCTGGTAATAGTTCACATATTTTCCTCCGGTCAAATTGAATTATTCGCGCTATAGTTACTAATTTATTACTTGAGTCTTAATAATATTGTTAGCTGACAACATTTTTAATTCACATTATTTAAAAATCTTACATTAATCAACTCAAGAGATATACTTAATTTGGAAAATAAAAGATTCCGTGGTTAAGCAAATCAGTTCCACAATTAAACATAATCTTAGTGGATACAACAGTAAATATTTATCCTTATTCATACATATAATCGGTAACGATTTACCATATATTGCAGTTTTAATAATTGATAGTTTAATGATATCAACTTCTGATGTGTCAAAACAACCCAAAACTTCGTTGTATCTTACTCTTGCTTCCAATCAATAAAGTTTGAAGATATGTATATATTCTATTTGTACATGCTTAAATAAAAAGCGTTTCTCTCTACTATTCTGATTTAACATGTTAGCGGGTTTCATTTTACCATTACCCTAAGTCTCGAATTTAATTTAAAATTAATTGTATGAATTCAGTGTCATACGAATACTCTGAATAAAGCTATCAAAGCTGCATGTTGATAAAACTTATTTATTCCACTGTATATCTACATTATAAATCCGAAAATTTTGTTTGCGCGTGCGGTTATACATATATTCAAAATCATATAATGGAATTTGGACACGCTTTCTTCTTTGAATATATAGAAATTTGAAATAAAGGAGCTGAAAACTTTAAAATTGACAAGAATTAATTCATTCTTACTAATGTATACTATAACAGTTTACAGAATGTAACATGATGCTAGTTTGTTTTTGTTTGAAATTTTTTTTGCCTGATTTATTAATAACCTTTAACTTGTTTAATTAAGATATATACTTTTAAATTGCATTTATGTTGTACATGTTGGCTACATTCCATTTTATAAAATTGTCAAGTTGTTCAACAGTTTTATACAATTTTGAAATTGTTTCTACTTTGTCGTTTATTATTATTTCCTAGGAAGTTGCATAAATTATAACGAAGTATCGATATTAGTTTTTGTAAGATAAATTTGTAATTTTCTTTACCCCTTTCTACAAGCTTTAATGAAATGTAGAGTTTGTAAAGTTTGTCGTGGACTCTGCTGCCGCTATTTTGTAAGCAGTATTGTTTGCCATGACTACCGCTTCAGTTCTTACTGTACAACTTAAATTACTTTAAATGTTTCAATTGCTTTGTTACATACACCTTGCTATTAATTATATTCGAGCAACAAATAGTTGAGAAGAGTACAAAAACGTTTAATGAAGAATGACATATATATTTCTAATCATCATCATACACTATAAATTACTCTTATTCATCATGTCTTATCTTAATCTTATTCATATTATTATATTTCTCTTTGATAGTAATAAATTAGTACTAATTTCGCTTTATTCATATCATTACAACGATACAATTTCTAAATATTGTATGCTTACAGAGTTCCAGTCGCTACTATGTGAGCTTCCAGGTATTGGCCGCGTCAAACAAAAAAAAACACATATATAATAAAAACACATATTTATAATTAAAACTCAGTCGTAATCAATACATGAGACTGTAGTGATTGCAGTGAATTTGCAAGGAGGACAATGCTGCTAGTTTGATACGTCTGCATAGCGAAACGGCTATTGAACTTTTTCATTCGAGTAGGGTTAGTCATTAAGCGTAGATTTTTACGGAGACATGTACGCTTAGGTCCGCGGATGATGCCAAAAAGAGGGCCTTCTATAGTCCGATATCTGTAGAAGGTAGTAGGAAAGCCTATCTGCCAGCATTAATCGACCAGCGATAAGCCTGTATTCTTTTCGGACTATGTCAACACAGTCATCCAACATTCGAAAAGAACCTGTGAATGTATAAGTCAGTCGTCTGAACTCACAAGAGGTATTGCTTCGCCGACAATATAGATCGTTCGTCGATACCAAACTTTATGCTTCTAAAGAAGTTTATTTTGTTTTTAGTTTATTTTTGTATGGTCTATATTATTACACTACTATGACGCGGTTAAAATTTGAACTTATTTGTTTAATTACATTAATACTTTTATATTCTCACAAAAAAAACATTATTTTTAAAATACCTTGGAAAGTCTATCTTCAACTTCCTGTCTCTTTTTCGTTTCGCAATTAAAATGCAAGGAAAAAAATGCATGTTTGATCAAAAATTTAGCAACCGTGTACTTTTAATAAAAAGGCTAGCAATAATGCCGGTTTACTTAATATACTCGGAAAAAACCCTCTTGATGTGGTTGAGATATTATATATTTAAGATCAAAAACAATAAGAAACACCAAAAATTAGGAACAAAATTGGTACTGCTATATAATTCTTCGTACACTATAAAAGAATATAGCTGCAATTCATCCTCTATCTCATTTACATTAAAGCGAAGCAGCATATAATAAATGCTCCTCGTGAATGCGTAAATAGTTAGCTTTCTTCTCTGAAGGAAGATAACATATTTTAAATTTATATTACAAGTCTTGTATGAATATAAAAATTACATGCATTTATTATTAAGACGGCTTCACCATCAGCTGTGTTTATGCGATATCTTAGGAGATCTTAAAAGTTACACAACATTTCTGACAATTTTAAATACTGTTGCAAGATTTTTATACCACTTTCGGTGCTAAACAAACTTTAATACTTTGAGGAGTTGGAAGTTTTACGACAAGAACTGGTGATTCTAAATATTAGGTAAAATATTAAACGACCTAAACGATGATTACAAAATCTGGCCTTTTTTATAATGCATTCATAAGAGGGTAATGTTAAAAACAGGAGTAAGTAATCGCGGACATAATTTAAGATGTGATCCTAAATTTTGATGAAAATATACAGCGTAGCTGGAGCTAATGCGTGATTTTTAGAGATCTTCAGCTATATATTTTCCTGTATTAATAGAGAAATTTAAAGTTCGTACTTTTTGAATCACGATTGTTTCCTTGTACAATACAATAATTACATTTGGTATTTGCCAGTATCTTTGTTCAGACTTTGATATCTTTTATATTTTGCTAATAGTCAATAGATTTACTTACCGAATTATTATAGTTCTCTGGTATGGAACTGTAGAAGTGAAATATAATAATTCGGTATTGTCAATCAGATATTAAAGCCGTACACGGGTGGTGTTCGAAAATGTCTTGCCGTCCAAGATTCAGTCTAACCTACTATTAGGTAAATTTACTTGCAACCGGTAATTTAATACGAATCTGACAATTGAAAAGTACTTGAACAGGTAATGACCATTAAATGATATAGAAATCTTCCACGGTCAGAGTGTCTACTACGAAAGCTTCCAAGTTTTGACCGCGTCATAGTAGTGTGATATAACTCGACGTGTCAAGCACCCGAAAACCTTCTGGTGGGTGAGGAATGTTATAAGCTTACGGTAAGTCTATATGCAAACCATCTTACAGACGAAAACATTCTGAAGGCTTTCATCTCTATCGTGGTATAGTTCTATATAATTTTAGTTTGTGCTAGTATAGTTCACCTATATCATATAATAATCACATCTTGAATATATTCCATTTTGTGATCACAATAGCAAACCTAGTCAGGTCTCGCAATGCAGCAAATTTTTATATACAGTAAAAATCTCTTCCCTATAGTCACCTATAAATACGCGTATTATATATAGGTTTGTATGTGTGCGTTCGGGAAGAGAGGAGTGGGGACGCATGGTGTAGCAGCGATGCAGACATACATAAACGTCGATGGACGTCGAGCTAGCGGTAATAATAGGGACTTTATGTAATAATTAACAGTAATAAGTGTGGACTTATGTGGAAGATTTCAATATTTTTAGCGTTTAAAACAATGCCAGATATACTTATAACAATAACAATAAATAAAGCGGTAAATCATAATAACTTCTGTTTTCTATACATAATAAATAAACCTTGAATTAAAAAAATAAAAAGTAATCTGTTTCAACGCCTATCATAGTTGCTATAAGAAAACAAAACTAATTGTAAGAGAGAACTGTAAACTTAAACGGACTTGAACTAATTAACGTATTGTATGCTCAAAACGGTCTCCTAATGCAAACAAGCAATGCCCTAATCTGTCATAAAAGTTTCTGTGAACATTTAAAATCATTTGCGGTGAAATATTTTGAATAGATTCAATAATTTTTGCCCGTAATTCCTGCAGATTATTAGGTCTATTATTTGCAAACCCATAAATTGATGTCTTAAGGTGACCCCAGAGAAAAAATCATTAGGAGACAGATCGGGTGATCTAGGAGGCCATTGAATACCGCTCCAGCCGGTTAGTACTCTATCATCAAATATACTGCGCAAATATTCTCTGACAATTGCGGCATTATGAGCAGGACAGCCGTCTTGCTGAAACCAAATAAGATTTGTGTCTGCTACATTTCGTATAGCAGGAATTATATTATCCTGCAGAAGACTTAAATATTTGGCTGCATTTAGGGTTCCTTGTATAAAAAATGGACCAATTATGTTGTTGCCTAATAAGCCAGCCCAAACATTTAATTTTTCAGGATATTGAGTTCTAGCATTATAAACAAGATGCTTATTTTCCCTTGACCAATATCTTGTAACGCTTGGATTATGGCGACCGTATAACGGAAATGAACTTTCATCAGTAAACAATATGTTTTTTACAAAATTATCGTCGTTATTACATCGTTCCATAACTTGTTCGCAAAATTGCATACGTTTATACTTGTCATCAGGAAAAATCTCATTCGTTTTGCTTAATTTATACGAACGGTACTTATTTTTTTTCAAAACCCTACGAACGGTGCAGCTGGCAATGTTAAGATGTTCGGCTATTTTCGTGCTAGACGATTGTGGCTGCTCCTCTACAGAAGCACAAATCAAAAAATCACGTTCTTCATTTTGCGGTATCTTTGCCTTTGTATGTTTTAACGGATTTAAACAGCCATATTTTTCAAAATTTTTAATTATATGTCTTATTGTTTCAAACGCAATGGTATGTTGAAAGTTAATTTGAAATACCCGTGCAGTTTCTCTTATGCTGCGACCAAGATGATACTGTTTTATAACAAACTTTTTTTGGTCAAGGGAAAAAATATCCATCGTATACCGAAACAAGTAAGCTTATACGCTAGCTTATAATCAATAACCATAAATTTAGTAAAACCAAGAAAGCAAATACTAATCCCTAAAATATAATGAGGAAACTACTGGAACTCTAGTAGAAGAAAAATAAAGGTAACTGAAAATTATTCGCAACAGTTGACCAAACCATACACCTTCGCAAGTAAACTGTTACTAATGTCTAGCTGTAGTTTTTCGAGAAAGGCGTGCATCGCTGCTCGACTCCGCGCTCCCCACTGCTCTCTTCCCGAACGCACACATACAAACCTATATATAATACGCGTATTTATAGGTGACTATAGGGAAGAGATTTTTACTGTATACATATGTGTCTGTGAGTAGCGTAACCGAGCGCGCAAGCAACTCTGCTCTATCTCTAGTGATTCTCATCTTTATCACATCATATATATATATAATGGTAAAAAAAATGATTTGCAAAGTTTGCGACAAAACTACTCCTTTAAACAAAGTACAAAGTCAAATATATATAAATTCCATAGAAAATATTCAGGAAAAGAGAACGGACGTAACTTTGCATGCGGAATCATGTTTGCCATAACAGCCATATTTCTAATCTACCTTTCACTTTACTTGATCAATAACCGTTTTGGTAGCTCCGAAATAAATATAATCCTAGTAGAGCAATAAGCCGACGAAGTAATTACAAAGCAGCTGCTACATAAATTTCACAATAAATAAATTTCAGGTTTCAATAAATTAATTTCTTATTGGTCGTGCCAGCATAATAGGTTTTTCAGGCCACCCATAACTGGAAATGCATACCGTAAGGTAATTATTTCGAATAATTAGTTGAAATTTCATCTAACTATTCTTCTTATAAGCTACAGCTATGTTCTTTATTTTCTTCAAAGATCTATGATAGTAAAGTGCAGCTTAAATTGTATGTGTATTAAATATAAATAAATTCCTAACTTATAAAATCGGCTGTGTTGATTCAGTGATATCTGGACTGTCTATGAAATTGTTACACAGCTGTTGTGTTCTCTATTGCTGAATATAAATAAAGCTATCGTCTAGTTTCTGCCATAAGACGTATCGTATGAACGTGCAAGAAATTACAAGACGTTTCTATAAAAGCGCCGTAGAAAATGCAGAAAATTACCGTGTTATAGAAAAATTTAGAAGTGTTTCTGATAAAGATTTAGAGTTTGCTACACTGAAACAGATCTGTTAAATAGTCAAACATAAACTAATTCTCAATTAGTCCCTGTTTTATTGACTTACTAGTAGAAAGGTATCTGGAAGTGAAAGAAAAGTACTTGAAAGTGATATAAAAGAAATCTTGGAGATCTTGATCAAATTACTGAATATACAATTAATATACCTATCTTATGACCTTTATGAACTTATTTTTCAATTCAGTATTTCCACTTATTATTCAATGAAACAGCAAATTAATTAAATACCAATTTATTCCACAATGGATGTTTTTAAATTTGTGAATAACTGTTTATTGTTGGTAGGTATTAAAGTTATGTGAATGTCTGATTTTTTTAATGGAATAAATTGGTATCTAATTAATTTGCTGTTTCATTGACCTACAAGAGGAAACACGTCAGGAACTGAAAGATGAATTTATAATTAACTACCAAAACACAGTAGAGATAAGTTACTGTAATAGGATTTGTAGTAATAAATATAAAAGATACATAATTAAAGTAGATCTCAGGGTTTGAAAGTTCTACAATCAGTAGCCTGTGCAGAAATGCAAAGTACAAATGCTTATAGATACAGAAATAACCCAAGTGAATAAACAAATGATAGCCAGACAAGTAATGCAGCTTACGGAGTCACTGCAACTAAGCACCCACTTCATATACAAAATACATATATACATATATACCATATATATTAACTTAAAAAAATTTCAAATTAAAATTTACTTTTAAAGCTTCGTAATAGTATAATAGTTCGTTAGCTATATTTAAAAAGTACTCACTATTGTAATTATCGGCATATTATTTCAGGGTTTACCTACCTGTGTTGATAGCAACTTCATTACACCTTACCCTAAATACTCTAACATTAACATAATTTAACAAAATAACGGAAACCGACTCAATTATACCTCAACAGGCTAATTAGAAGAAAATTTCACATTTAATTGACTCCAAGAATTAAAGAGATAAGTGTGTCATCTTATTAATGAAAGAAGTTTACGTGCGTGTTACACAAAAATATCTAACAGCTTCTTTACGACATTTTTAGTACTACCATTTATAAGAATGGCCTCACAAACCGCACCAGTGAATTTCCCAGAAAGTGTGATCATTAATTTTGTTGCGTCGGAATCAGATTTCCTGTCTTCAGGTGAAAGTTTTGTGTAAATAAACTAAACTGTCCTCGAAGACATTGCTATTTGAACATGAGTTGAAACATTAGGGTTTGCAGCTGTAGTTCATTTGTCAGTTTCCTCAGCTCGAATATTCCCTTGCTTTCTGTATTGTTGTGTTAATGTAAAATACAGTCGTCGTTCCAAATCCATTAGACTACTTAATAAATATGCATATGGTCAATTATTATTGATTACAATATTTACGAAATTGTTTTTGTAAATACGTGATTGGTGAATTAAAAATAATATATTTTTCGGCATACTGTTGCATATATAGATATAATTCCTATTGAAAGTAGCACACATCTTTTGACGGATATGCATTGAAACCTTCAAGATATTGAATTTGATTTCCTTGTAGTCTCTATAATATGTCTTATTTAATAACTTACATCTTTTATTTTCTTCAAAGAAAGAAACTAGTTACATTTTACAGAAAGAAAACAGATTCAATAACAAGATGAATGTATCTTTTTTTGATTCGTTACCTTGGCGCGATCCCAATCTTTACAAATTAGGTAAGAAGAGGGTTCGCATGTCAGAGTTTAGCGTAATGAGATTATCGGAACAGAAATTTCTCAAAAAGCACTACCCGTGTAGTATTAAGGAGAGCCAAATGGAAACGTATATGGACGTATTGAAACGCATGTGAACCGATAAATATATAGAAAATGAAAATTCCTATCTTATGTTATTTAATACTAACCGAAAATAGTACAAGTAATCATCCATCTGTAGTATACCTAAGTAGCTCATCTAAATATAGTTCCCAAATTTAAAAGAAAAAGTGCAAAATAAAAGCTTTAAGCACAATTGTAAGTATCAACTACGCATGGTGAATATTAACGGTATTCGAAGAATGGTTCAGGAAACTAAACAAACTCGATCAAGACAAACGTTCAAATAATTGAGATGAATAAAAAATAGCCTTGTCGGAATATAGTATAGAATTAATAAATGCCAAAAGGAAGGAATTACTCCAGAAATGCGAATCTAGTATCCTAATTCCAAATTACTTCCCTCGTCGACCTAACAAGAAAGGTGGGCAATTATGTACATACATCATATAAAATTACTACTGTTAGTGATAACCAAGCTCTTTGAAGTGACCAACGCTCATGTTTATATTCCATCAATTGCTAATTAAAGTTAAGAATAAAAGCTTACTATTACTATTTAAAGCCCCTCTAGAATTTGATTGATTTGGTCCTTATTAAAATTATTGCGCACCTTAGACAAAGTTTGGCTGTTTTTAAATCGATTAAAAGAGTGTTTTCAATGAAAAATACTATCGCCTGTATTCTGATCTTTGGTCATTAATGAAAACCTGGTGGCGTGAGCCAAAATTTAAGTATTGGTTATGTTAAATGATAACAATAATCAAGTACTGCTAACATTTTATGCCAGTTAAAAGAATTGCCTGGAGATTTTAGACGACACAAAGTCCGGAAGGACATCATCAGACAAACTACCAGACATCATGCTTGTCAAACGAAATGATGACCGTTCATGCCCGGTAGTATTTCGAAGGCGTGAGGATTGTAGTTTTGATGGATTAAAATTCGAAAATAGATCATTTGTCTGGTACACAGACGGATCCAAGACTGATAAACCGATGGAATTTGAAGTGCATGGTTCAAAGACAAATCTGTTAAACGCCTTAGGATTAACCACGCTGATCTTCAGGATGGAAATAAATGCTATAAATTTGTGCGTGCGGCTGACCGACTGCGGCTTTCTCGCAATAGAATTGAAATATTTATGCCAAAAAGAGTGGAAAAAGTTCTTCGAGAAATCATACATAGAACCATGAATAAGAACTACATGTTACAAAAAACTTAATTTTAATATATTGATTTTTTAAACAGACTTGAATTATCTCTGCATCACTACCTTTGTTACGCCCTAATAATTTAGTTTTCATTATAACTTCCATTGTATTATAACGTCACAAAATTCTGTGCGTTCTCGAGGAGTTAACGTTTCATTACTTGCAACTTATAACAAAAGACGCCCGAAAGCTTTTCACCTGGGTAAGATATATAATGTAAACATCACATACAATAATTTTATAGCCTCATTATATAAGACTAGTATATTATATAGTACGGTATATTATAAGAATTTGTATGATCGAAGAAGAGCAATCTTTGAACGTGTGTATACATTTACAGGATGCTATTAATGTAGGTTGAATGATTTACAGCTCACTAAATGTTATATATAGAATTATATTAACATTTTATAGGATTATCAAAATTTGCGTTCTACCATTATGTACAGGAAAAATAATTTCTATAAAAGGTCTTTTCTTGAGACCTTAACAGCTCAACTTACCGAAAATATAAATTCTAAATGCGAGTCATCCTGTTTTAACAATATTAACATATTGCACTGAAAAAACAAAATTAATAAACATCATTTATTGAGTTGGGTTCATTAATACAACAAAAAAAATTATAGTGTGGATAAATTTATTTATTATATTGAACAACCTTATTTCCTTATTTAATAGTCGTACCTACTGCTTAATAAATCAGTTTATCATATTAATAAAATGACGTTTATTAGTTACTCAAACAGGAAATTATAAATTAGTGGGTTAATATAATGCTGCAGGTTATTAATTTAATAAAATATTTTATTAGCTTCTATTTCTTTGAGTTTACTTATAACAAGTTAATTCTTTTAATAAATGTGTTTATTAAAATTATTAAAGTATTGATTGTTTGCAATTATTAATACAATAAACGCATATACGTTGTATTGATAACTGGGTTCGTTGGACGAATTTTGATAAAAAAATGATTGAATTAATGTACTATTTAATTATATTTGTGTACATTTTTCGTTCAGTGTGGGTTAAAAGATCTTTCCTTTAGACTATTTTCTAGAACCACTACTCACAAATAACTTAATAAGCCCACTAGGAAATCTAAATTCTATTTAGTATCTTTTAATTTTATTTATCGTGCATTTTTTTCGGAGTATTTACTGATATCTGACCACGATGACATAGTCAATTGTGATAAATGTTCAATGTTTTGTCAACAGCAATAAAACAGAAAATTGATTTTGAAATGTATAATATGGGTTCACCCACATGATTATACCATCTATCAACGGCTTATTAAAGTGATTAACATTAATTATATTATTAATTGTAAATATGTTAGAATAGATTCTGAATAAGGAAAAAATTAATAATTGTTCCTCAACCTTAACTGCAGTCACATACTGCCCGTCAATTTTTAAGCCCTAATTCACTCGTGTCCAGATTCCTCTCTATGTGTTTTATTTAAAAGTAACTGTGTAACTTCAAGTCAGTCATTTGTAAGCATGCTTGACGTAAAACAATTTTTGAAAATAATGCATTAAATTCTGTCGTTTCTTGACAGATACGTAAATTCTACCACACAACACTGATTAACAGAACTTTTTGTTCACAAACACAACTAGGTAATCTGCATGTAAGTTTCCCTCTTGAATTGAAATTTGTCTTCAGATTTCTGTCACGTATAGTTTTTACAATATACGCATTTGACGTTTCACTAGATAGTGTAGTGACTGTAATAACGATCATACAATAATTACTTATTAGCGATACGAATGTTTGGTAATGATGTAATTAACATTCTGCGATTATTCAGAAAGCTATTAATAGCTCATTAACAGGTATGATATCTATATATATAAAAGAGAGTGACATTAGTTACTACCATTTACGAGGTAGCGTTTTTATATTCGCGGAATGGGGGATAAGGGGTGGAAATAAAAAACCAAATTATTTTTCTTTTTCAATATATTCACCTGCAAGACGGACACATTTTTCACATCTTTCAATTAATTTATTTATACCCTCATAAAAAATGATTTCTCTTTATCTGCAAAATACGCCGAAACTGCCTCCTTGACTTCATCATCGGCAGTAAATTTTTTACCCCGCAGCTTTCGGAAACAGGTAATAATCACTCGGGGCCAGGTCTGGGCTGTAGGGTGAGTGATTCACAATTTCGAAGCCCACCTTATGCAGGACAGCTAACGCAACGCGGCTCTTGTGGACGGGCGCGTTGTCGTGCAAAAGCAGCACACCTTTCGTCAATTTTCCCCGTCTTTTCTCTTTAATGGCTTCTTTTAGTCGCTCTAATATTGAAGCGTAATATTCTCCGGTTATAGAAACACCTTTATCTTTATAATCAATCAACAATATTCCTTCCGAGTCCCAAAATACCGTTGTCATGAGTTTCCCAGCTCGGCTCGTCTTCAAGGGATTCTCTTCCTTGTTTAAGTAAACTATGCCGCACTTGTACACCATGGTTTTTCCTGGGCAAGAGTCGCCGTAAACCAATGACATCTCATTCATTATGGTCGCGACTGATTTTCCTTGCCTGATAAGGAACTTTATAACGGCACGATATTTGATTTTTTCCATATTTCACTTTTCGCTCCTGATTATGTTACTTGGTTGACGATAGCTCAAAGACTAACTGTCTAATAACAATGAAACTTCGTATTTATACTAATTATGAGTCGCTGCACAGGCCAAGCCCCCAATGCGCCTAATCACCCCCCTACAACCCGCTCATTCCGCGAATATAAAAACGCTCCCTCGTACTACGCTTATAACTCAAGAACGCCTGGACTGCTTTCGATGAACTAATTCGCACTGGTCTCCGGACAAACAAGAAGAATATCCAAGAAAATTTCCGAAATATCAGCGAAAAAAAAAATTATCAAGGAAATTCATTTTCCCATACCTACATTTTGTATGGAATGATTTTACGACGCCATCTTCATGACAGATGACGGTTATGTTTACGTTACGTTGTGACAATTTTTTTTGATTATTTTACACATACAAATATAAACCAATCAGATTCGCCTATTACTGAAGCAACTCGAAATTACAGCGATTATTTTACATATACAAATATAAACCAATCAGATTCTCGTATTACTGAAGCAACTCGAAATTACAGCGATTATACAACTCATAATGTATTAATTCCCTATACCTCTACTGGACTAATAAGTGATAATCAAGCACCGTGCTTTTTCATTAATAAGCGATAATCACCTTTGTTGATTTACCATAGCAACCGGTTTTAATCGTTGATTATTCATTGCAAATTGCTTGTCAGTTACATTTTCTACCTGTTATAATTTGATTGAAAATGTGGCGAGACGGCGAAACTATGTTAGAAAATATTGATCAGACAGTTAAAAATAATAAACCTCTTAACACAATGCAATCTGAAAACTACATATGATCACAATTTATGGAATGTTGTAAAGTTCGATCACAGATATGTATTATTAATTCCTGTTTTTGCTTTATTATGCATTGTTATTAGGCAGCTCAGAATGCTTGTCAGTGATGACATTTCCTATATGTATTAGTACCTGTTAGAAATTAACCTCAAAATGTCGTACCTAATTTAGTGAAGTTGCTTTATTCGTTGTATAATCTAAAGAATACAACTCTTGGTTTTGTGATTATCTGCAATCGCCGGATGGCACTCGATATGTTGCCAAATAATTCCACTCGTCCTTCGGACTCGCAAAAAATTGTCTGTAGTAATACCATAAGAGCTTTGAATTTATCGATAATTTCACGAATGCTTGTTGCATAGCGACGAAGACGAGTGTCAATTTGACAAGCAATTGTCACAGCTGCGTTGAATAGCTAGCTTCGCCGCAACTGACTTCAGATCGCGCGCATATCTGCTTGTGACGTACATATATGTACTTCTTAGTGTTTGGACTGTACCACATATTTGTTGTGTTCTTTTGCAAATCATCTTCGACAGTGGATAAAAGGTTCCCGTTCATGTATGCCTCTTGCATTATATATAGAGGGAGCAAACGAATCATTTAACCGACTGATACTTTAGCATCACACTTCGCTGCAAAAAATAAAAAATCTGCGATAAGTCCCGTTGGCCATTGTGATGCTCTTCCCGTTTCTATGCCACGACGGACATTTGAAAAATGGAATGACCAAACTTATGACATTGCTGATAGTACTGATCCAGATTTTATTCCTGTATATTCCACTGAGCCACATTTGATTACACAGGCACTACTAAACGATTTAGTTTGTGATTTGTACTGGAGTGAAGCCAAAGCCGACTTACTTGGCTCCAGATTGCGAAGTTGGAATTTATTGGACCATATTACCAAAATTAGTACTTTCCGTAACCGTCAGAAGAAATTGTCTGAATTTTATTCTATGGATCAATCTTAGCTATTGGCAGTTTGATGGAAGCCCTGCTTGCACGTAAACATTAATCTGAAAAATGGCGACTATTCATTGATGCATCTAAATTTAGCTTGAAAGCATAATGGCGATGTATGGCCCTCAGTTTCCGTGACATATTCAGTTCATCTAAGGGAATCTTCTGAAACTATGAAAGGGCTATTAACGAGCGTAGGCTATATGTGAAAAGTTGGCCAAGTAGCGAGGTGGTTGTTGGAGAAAAATATTTTAGATGAAAGCCTTGTCGATAGAAAAAATATTTATTTGCCCCCTTTGCATGTAAAATTAGGGCTAATAAAGAATTTTGTGAAAGGTCTGGACCGTGGCGACAGTGCTTTTCAATACATAAAACAAATCTCTAAAAGTCAGCGAACCCAAGTTAAAACAAGGCACCTTTGTAGCTCCTTAAATTCGACAATTAATGAATAACAAAGGCTTCAAACAATTTGGTAACTGTAAGTAACGAGCATGGCGAGCGTTTCCATCAAGACTTTTCAAGGTTGGAAAAGCGGTATCAGGGATACGAACATGTTGGATGATTACTGTTGGTCACTAGAGAAGACCCTAATAAATCGTTACACAAAAGAAAATTGTCAAATAAAACGTTTTATTGGTTGTTCTGTACATTTTATTTTGTTAAATGCACGTAAATAGGTACTTTAGCGTTTTATTTCTATACAATTTTTTTTTTTCTGAAACTATACGTGCTAACGAAAAAACAAAAACAGATTAGAATTCAGCATAAAAAATTAATCAAGTTCACTTATTTGTAACTAAGGACAAAAAAAAAAATTTAATTTTTGTATAGATTTCACAGTATACTAAAGTTTTGTTCGCCTTCCATGCACAAGGTCAATAAAATGATATTTTTCAATGATTTTAGAATTGGAAATAAAATTTATATGTCTCTTTAACCGTTCATGCGAATATGCTTTGATTTAAAAGTTACACCCTTTTGGAAGTAATAGTAGTTAAATTAAATAGTAATTGCACATTTAACTTGCCTTTTAGCATATTCATCGATGTGCGAACATATTCGTTTATGAAGCAGCGTTGGTTTTGTATATAGTGCTCTTAATCGTATATACGACTAGATGGATAGATTAGGCTGACTGAGTCTGTGCGACACTTATATGTAGGAGTACCTACAACATTTAGGGTTTATTCAATACATACATACATACCGATTTAACAAGATCAATCACAACGGAGCTTGCAGCATGCGATAGACATATATTAATTTATAGCTATAGTTTAACATATCTATAGTAAATATTTTACTCTACCTATCTACAAAGATAAATTAACTTGTGGATGTTGATAGCGCATTCCATTGTTAAAATAATAGCACATGATGAATACAAATAATAGAAATCCATGACGAAAATTGAAAGAAACAAATAGTGAGGCAGACGATCAATATTTCTTATAAATATTAAAGGATCTCCCGGGAAATTACTTGCTTAAATACTTTTTTCCTTTTTATGTCGATAATATCATCGAGTTTACAGGAGAGGGTCTTAGGTCGTTTATAATCGGGTCTACAAAGTTGCTTGCTGAATTGAAAGAGAAATTCCACTCAAAAAGGAAGGAAAACTAGGCGCATTTAGTTCATGTCTTTAACTACTCGAGCAACGGATCTGTAAGTACTAAGGTATAAAATGGATTTCGAAGACGAATCTCGTAGAAAATAAAATCTACTTATCGCATTCATTAGCTGAACTGTCGGCTCGTCTTATGTAAATTTTCTAGAATAAGAAAGTTTTCAGTCCAATAGGTAGTCGCTTAAATGCAACATACTATCGGTATTCGTAAAGTCACACTTTACTAGACTACTACGTTCGTAAATATACAGAATTGTTTGTTTCACTGTTATTGTGTCATGTTATTTATGAGAAACAATGGGTTTGACAAGTAGTATTAATAAAAAAAAATATATAACAAAATGTTTTTTCATTATAATGGTGTTTATAGTAACTACAAGTCTGTATTGAGGAAATATGGTTGTCCATACTTTCATTTACATGTAGCCATATAAGTTAGCATAGAGCGAATAAACAAAATATTTCAAGAATCGAAGCTCGTCAAAAGTAATGTCCTTCTAGTAAGCGAAGTACATATATCAAAACCGTGATCCTTAAAGTTTGACCGGGCATATAGCTTAAGTAAACACGGCTACGGCAGGTAGATACCCTAATTATCGGGCGATTTAACGATATTTAGGATTTCACCCTTCCCCTATTCCAAATTTATCGAATATCAGTAATGCTTCTGATATTTTCTTGTTTAAGATACTCTATGCTCTACGTAATATACGCAAATGATAAAATTGTGTAAATATTGAACGCTATTTCAAAGTAAATGTTAAGACCATGTTTGAATCTAAACTATATTTATATATGTATTTGCGTGTATTCGTAACCGTAACTGTAATTCTGTTCAAATATGAAACACATTAATGAATAATAAATAATCTTTGGTTTACTAATTATTGTATGTATATGTATGTATACTTAAACTGATAACATTCATATTTTTTCGAAATATTTCCAAAAGAGTTATTGAATTCGTATGATAACACGATCTTGTTAAGGTTTCTTCTATTCGATGTTTGATGATTACACAACTTCATGCGAAATGATAAACAAACCACGTAAAAAAAATTGTGGGAGAGAATAGTAACGAAAGCGACAGTAGTAATATAGTTATAATTTTAATTATTGTGATTCTGATTTACTTGATGTTAAACAGAATACGCATTTTAAATGTAATAAATATAATAAATAACGTTGGGGTAGTGGGCAATTTAAGTGATGATGATTATTTATGTGACGTATGGGAAAGATTCCTCAGCAGCAACTACTGTCAAAGATTTTTCAAGTCATGAAAGATCATATGAAGGTAGTAATGGGTACTAAACCAAATATTAATTACCTAATTATATTTTTCTATGTACATTATTACATACTGCTGTATTTATTTGTTGTTTTTAGATATTTATAATAATAATAATAGTAATACTAATAATGTTTATTGTCTTAAGTTGCAAACAACATAGCCATTGTCAATATTATAAATACAATAACATAGAGTACTAAAGTATATACAAAAAAAAACATATATGTATTTGTATAAAACAAGGGACAACAGCGAGAACTATTTTACATTATACACTATCACAAAACTATCACCTACTGCCCTAAGTACTCACCAACGTTATAAAATGAATGTTTCTAAATATAAGACCTCAATCGGTATTTAAACAAGCTAAAGCTACTAACCACCTTAATATGTCCTGGCAGCGCATTGAAGTACACAGCACATCTGTAGTATGGACTGCGTTCATATAAAGTTGTTCTATGAATCGGTACACTTATGTGACCACGTGAGCGAGTTGTCATATTGCTATACAGATCAGAGTTTCTAATAAAGAGATTTTCGTTGCGCTTATAAAATATTAATAGTTCGTACAAATAGAGCGACCACAAAGGCAAGATCTTTAACTGTCTGAATATCGTTCGGCATGAGGTAGTGGAGGACGCTCCCGCCATACACCTCAACATCTTTTTTTGATACATGAAAACTCTGCTCGTACAACTAGCCGAGCCCCAAAAGATAACCCCATACCTCAAACGTGACTCCACATACGAAAAATAAAACATGCGCAAAGTACTAACATCCACGGTGGTTCTTAAGTTCCTAATTCCATAATACACTGAGCACAATTTTCTTATAAGAAATGCACAATGTTGCTCAAACTTAAGCTGACAGTCCACACTCAATCCCAGAAACCCAACATGACCGTCAGTAGGAATAGATTTACCATCATGCTTGATATAGCAACTGCTACTTACATTCGAGAAAGTCCGAAACTGTAGCATGTTGGTTTTCACCGCATTAAGGAGTAGCCCATTTTCGCTGCACCACGCACACATATCGGATGACACTGTATTTACGCGGGCAGACACTAAATGTATAGTGGAATCAACAACAATGCAGCTCGTATCATCACCGTGATAACAAACATGATGGCAAAGACAGCCATAAGTCATTCACATATATAAGAAATAGAGTCGGGCCAAGTATAGATCCCTGCGGAACACCACAGATAATATTTACAGCCGGAGAGAGATGTCGCTTTTTCAAATTTTCTACACTAGTTTGAATCTCGATGTGCGACTGACGATTAGTAAAATACGACCTAAATAAGTCATACGCAATGCCACGCACTCCGTAGGCCCACATCTTTGATAGTAGAATTTCATAGTCTACCGTATCGAATGCTCTTGATAGATCAAAAAACATACCAACTACAGTGTTCCCTGCGTCCACCTCCCTGTACACACGATGCAAACAGTGGTATATCGCATCACACGTTGATTTGCCTCGTATGAAACCAAATTGACTGCTTGAAATGATATTCCTCTTTACAAGATAATTAACCAACCGTTCATTTATAATTTTTTCAAAGACCTTAGTTAATGCTGTGGGAACCGCAACTGGTCTGTAGTTACCAGCTTCAAATTTATTAGCCTTTTTGTGTACTGGCATGACCTTACCTACCTTTAATTTGTCTGGAAAAACGCCATTTAGAAAACAATCATTTATTGCAATAGTCAGTGGTTTTGCAATATACGACGCAACACAGTTTAAGACAAATCAAGGCACCTCAGCTATACAGGCTGAGTGCTTAGAGGCAACATCTAATAACACACGCTCAATCTCATGTGTATCTACTGAACCCAGAAAGAAACTACTATTCACTTGCGGCATCCGATGAACTGGTGTGTCCCCCTTATAAAATGACTCAGCAAACATTTTGCAAATTTGTGTGGGGCTAACAACATTGCCCTCTGTATCATGGAACAACATAGGTTCTAAGTTGTTTTTAGGTGAGTTAGTGATTTTATTAATAATGTTCCACGCAGTTTTACTTCTATTTTTAGAATTTTATTCTGGTAAAAGCTCTTTTTTGTTTCATTTACCAGCTTTTTATAAGGCATCTTCTGGTTATTGTACGGCGTAAGAAAAATCGAATCTCTGTTGACTTTATATAAACTGTACAGATGGTGAAGTTGTTCAGCCCTTTGTGATAAATTAGCTGTGTACCATGCCATCACTCATCTAGCACTAGTAGTACATTTCGTTAATGGAAACGCCAAATTAAAATAATAAAAATGTATGTCAATAAAATATGTCAAACTTATTGCTACCTCCAGCAAGCACTCCGACCAATCCTCAGAGGCTATCATAGACTGAAATCTTAATAGGGACTCTTTGGAAAACGTATGTTTATATTCTACTATTGATGTATGTAGGTCTAAACGGACTCTTAATTTCTAATAGCTGAAATCTGTGATCTGAAAAGAGTGAATCTAATGAGAAGCTGCTATACCTATCAGCTGTATTATCTGCAAATATATTATTAATCAAGGTAGATGTAATAGCCGTCACTCTAGTGGGATTCAATACATAAGAAACAAGATTAAAACAACCAAAAGTTGTTAGTACGTTATTTATCGTTATTTAGTACGTTATTTATCGAATTATCTATTTTGATACCTATTTTTTCTTGTACTTATTGAATTATATTTAGAATTAGTTTATTTGTCTTGTTTATTGGTTGTTATACAGAGTGGTTCACCGGGAACTGTAACAATCGATTGCGGAAAAACTCTAGCTATGAATGATATGAAATTTTGGTACTACACCAGAGTCGATGGGGGCCATTTGTTTAAAATATTTTCAAGATGGCGGCACTCCGGCGTATACCGGAAGTAGACACGAACATTGTAATTTTAAATGGAATATCCTATATATTGTTACGCTTTTAGATTCTACCTGAAATTCTAAATATATATCATGCATAATATCATATATATCAGTCTAACCCTTTTTGACTTATTCAAGATGCTATGCTAAAATTGACGTTTGCAGACAGAAAATCAATTGCGCTAATTTGAAGTAGGTTTTCTCAACTAGGTGGCCTAATTAAATACTATTTATATAAAATTGTTAATAAAACTAATGATCAATATAATTAATAACGGGCCGATAGACGTAGTGGTTAGCTGACTGATAGTTGCACTGATAGCCATACAAGTAGTACAGCTTACGGAGACACTGTAACTAGGCACCTACCACACATAAACGAAATCGGAAAAATTGTCGAAATGATTAGATTCGAGACTTCAATGGCGGTGTAACAGACACCCAAATTTGGTGTACCTACTTTTTTTCTACAGTGCACTTATCTACTTAGTATTGACCATGACCCTGTCCACTCACACCAAGGCATGAACACAACCTTGATTCTATTTTTGGAGCGCTATCATCAGTAAAGATGCCGAGTTTTGGTACTACACCTATAGCCATCAGGTGAGGTTTATCTATGCGCATATTATATTAGACGCTTCCCGGTCACGGCGGATACAACACGTTCGATCGTATAAAGTATACTAATAGGATATTTATTTTCTGACAAAGCGCGTAAATTGATACTTACACAGGCAACGCAGTAAAATGCAAAGTATCGGCGCAATAAAAACCACACTGGATTTGTGTTCGAGCTATGTATAACTTTAATTCTGGGTAATTTACCGTTTAAATTACTAAGAAATGAAGGATTCCGTTTGAAAAAAATACGGTAGAACAGAGTTACCTGGCCGAACAACAGTACAATCAGGTCTTCCATCTGTCCCTGACCATCTTGAATGTAGAATTAAATCTAAATTGAAATCTAAGAGATTGTGACTGTTTGTGAACGAAACAACAGACAAAAAAATGGGTTGTTAATATTATGGTACGTACAATGGAAGCACATCAACCGTCACCTTCAATTTTACTAGCTTGCAGAAGACAACAAAAATGTACTGCCGAAAAAATATCACAGTTAGGATTAAATACCTTCGAACATTTTGAAGTTTGCAGAGACCAGCCGCTGCTGTTTGTTAGTAATGGTGCCGCTACCATGCTTTCCGTAGGCCGGCTTCTTAAAAAAGATTGTGTAAACTTATTACGTATGACGTATAAGATCCATGCTTTACATTTGGTGGCAGAAATTATTTGTAGATGCTGTCTAGATGTAGATACACTAATTACGAGTACAAAGGCAGTACTTCTCAAATCCACAACCGATTCTTACAAGTTGGAGAACATGGCTACAAACAGCATTTTACTATAATGGACATTTTGAAAGCATTAAGAACGTAGTTTTATCATTCAATCCTAAAGAAGCTGTAGCTATTCCAGAAAGCCATTCAAAATGTCAAGATAGTCTGGTTAAAGTCGGTTTAAATGCTATTCAGAGCAATTATGTCGGGCTTGTGGAGGGAATACGAAAACTGAAAAAGCCTTCAGTGTCATTACTGCAATCTCTGCAAATAGCAAATGATGTTCACCCACAGCTATGTGCGGTAGAAGAATGTTTTAGAGAAAGACTCCGATCACACCAAACAAATTTTTGAAAATGGATCTACGAATTGTTAAGTTCTTTCAAGGATTATTTTAATTATGCAAATATAACATCGGTGGATGTAGAACGCTCGTTTTCGAAATATAAGCACATTTTTTCTTCGATACGCACTCGATTTGCGGAAAGTATTGTGGAAATATATCTTATGTTGCAAATATTTAACCGATCTCATATCTCGTCCAATATGTGACTTGATGGTAGACGTTTAAAACAAAGTTTAGTATTTCACCACGTTTTATAAATTTATAAGTTCTTAATTTATGTATATATGTAGGTACATATCGCCGCGCTTCGGTTTTTACTAGTGTAATAGCGAACCATTATACTGATCTGATAATGTATGCGGCAGCCTCCTAAACTGAACTCCACTAGACGACTCTGTGTATTACCAAAAACCGGCATCTTTAATAATCAGTCACTACGATCGCTATCTTGTCAAAAAAATATACTTTCTTGTTAATGCTTACAAGGAAACAGAATATCAATGGTCGCAACAGGAGAGTTTCCTATTTTTCATAAAATAGCAAGCTTTACTGAGACACTTAAGTTTGATCAGTACATATTATATATTAAGGATTTAGTCAGATCAACAATAAAAGTGCCACAAAATTTGTTTCACGTGAATGGAATTGGTGTGGATGTTAAGAGAGTAAGTAGACCACCAAGAGAAACATTTTCTACCAAATACATAACATTGCACTTTTGTCAAGGAACTAAGTATTCTATGGCTATTTGACTTGTGAATAAGTATTGACAAGTAAGGGAACATTGATGCTTTCACTAAATAAACTATTTTTTCTTCGATTTGCACCTTACCGGGTATCTGTCAAATCGTACAAACTTGGTGTCTATAATGGTTACAGATCCAGCACGTTTCCATCGAATTCGATATGTAAACCGTCTCTAACGTGGTTTACGCGTTGAGTTATCGTGACGTTCTGATGCCCACTACTCACGTTTTCTCCTGAAGAAGTCACTGAGTACATTAGTGGCGAAACGTTGAGTTTAGTAAATTTTGTATAATTTTTTCTACTTTATTTTATTTTTGTTTTGTATATGTATATTTACACAATTATAACCCTCTTAAAACTCGGAAGCCCTGATAACAAAAGGACACTACTACTTTTAAAATACTAAATAAGTAAGTATCTAGTTGCTAAATATACATTCTACATTGCAAAATTCCTATTTCAGTATTAATTGATTACAATAGGTACAATGGCATTATTACCTTAATTTGTTATCTATTCTAAACCAACTTTAATTGTACTTATTCAAAACATTCGTTATATTTCATATTGTGTAGTCGACAGTTAAAAAGATAGGTTTGTTAGCTACCGTGTTTAATGGGTTAGAACCTTTAGCAGAGCGATAATTTATACTATTATATCTCAAAGAAACGCTTATAGAATTCCATTCTATTTGGCTACTATCCCAACGCGGGATATCGTTAATTTATAATAGTTTTCTGGTGCCTGTTATTCTGTTTTCATGTAGTTCCTTCTTTCGCAAAAATAACGTGCAGTGCCGCTGAGATATAATGTAGGCGCGTTGTTATAATCAAAACAAAATTTTCCTTCAAGCAGCCAGTGTGACGTAAAATTAGTATGTTTTCTATTCTGTTTCTTGTTTGCTCTTTATACTTATTTTAATAAAATGACAAAATTTGATTTTCCAAGGCTGTCCTTCTGAGTTAAATTCAACTATCCACATGCAAATTACTTCGCCCTATATACTGTCGCGTACTATAATTATGAATATTTGTATATACACATCTATTTATTTTATTTATAGTATAAGTACAAGTACAAGTTATAAACACTTCTCCAGAAATATTTAAAACAAATTTGATTCAGTTCGGATTCAAGGGGTTTACACGGTATACATTTAGATACATCTTAATTTACGAAGTGGTATCTTCATGTAATATATTAAGACTAAACTTAATTATGCTAATTACAAAGTTTATATATGTATTATTAAAAATGTCGATACAGAAATTATCCGATACCTTTATCGTGCTTACTTCCCTGCCCGGACGCAAGTGCTGTAGAAACTGACGTAAATGAATCTATTTTTCTAGGTGATCTAACTTATGTATATTTGAAATGTAAATTAAAAAAGAAATTAAATAAAACATAGAATTTGTTTTACAACTTCACTGCAAGGATTTTCTATTATATTTTGTCACGTCAGCAATTTTTTGAACGACTATTTTTCCTTATTTTTATTGCAGCTAAATACGTCTGAATTCTAAAATTCCACACATTTCAATTCCTGTTTTTTTCCTCATTCAAATAAGAAAAGAAGTTTTTTAACAAAATTATCACAAAAATATAAAAAGATATATCATTTTATTTGCAATATAGCTAGGCTCATTACAGTAAACAGAAATGTAATATTACTTGGCGGCCTTATTAATTGGCGGCTTATTATTACCGAAATTAATGCAAATTTGTATTTAATTTATGTTATCCAATAAACGTATTAAGTAAGTAGTTCCTATAAAGCAAAACATTTCTAATGAAGTCGAAAGGTCTGCAGTGATCAACACCGGTGATATGACTTTATCGAATGCCAATAGTGTGCGAAGCTTAGGGCTTATCCCTGATAACATATTTGGACATAAGGATCAGATTAAGAGTTTAATCTAAAAAGTTTTATCAAAAAACCATATTTGAATTTAAGAGTTTTATTTCCACATCGTTCTACCCTAAATAAAACAATTAAAATCAAACTGTGAGAAAGATTTGTGTTGTCATATTTCACTTATTGGGCTAACATATATAACGGCGCTATTGATAAAGACTTTGCAAATCGAATACAAAAAGTTCCAAAACTCTTGTGCTCGATACATTTTTGGTATCAGAAACTTGAACCTGACAATACACTAAATGTGAACGTGCAGTGAGCAGGCAAATATAGTACAATAAATTGTACTATATTATTATTCAATAGTTATATTATATGTTAAAAGTATCAAAGTTATTAAATAAATAATAAACTGCTAACTATAAATATTGTAACATCACTGAGATGTAAGTAGCATTTTGCGTTCATGCTAGAACATTTTTAACTTTTTTTTTTTCCTTCTTTTTGCTTTAAAGTAACCAAATTAAACTGGAGTAAAAAGTTGTACTGATAAATGATTCCTGATCGTAAATCTTTCGAACTGCAATAAACTAAAAACTTAAGACGAATCAATAGTTAAATGTTTTCTAACGACTTCACTTGTCACAGCCATCGACAGGGTTATAAATTCTGCTTTCTTGAGAGCTATTTGTCTGCCAACAGTTTTCTTTTCGCTAAATCTCAAATTAGCGCGAGCAAAAAAAGAGAGACGAGAACAAGGACTGTCGTTGGGGCAATGAATCACTGAAGATATACGAAGCCTTCGATTTTCGCTGTTGTATTATTAATAGTCATACTCACCTGCCATCGCGCGTTTTACTCTTCGTCACTCAGTGCTATTAGAAATTCAATTTAAGAAACGGATAAACTCTGCAACAAATTATACGATTCTTCGCATATAGATTGGACGTCTCTGTTACTGAGCGTGAAATATTAACTTCTTCATTCCTTCTTTTTCCTGGTATCGATAGACGGAGAAAGAATAATTTTTTCAATTACGTACTCGTGCCTTGGTGAAACGGAAAACTAATTATTTGACATAAATTTTTATTTTCGATACGGGGTTTTCCCAAACGGTCCAGCAGGCTAAGTTTGGGAAATGTGTCTCAGCATCTTTAATACACTTTGAAATATCGATGTTAGAATTCTTTAATTTGAACTTCCTTTATTACTATTTATCGAATAAGTTATTATATATCAATTTACTCGAATTCAAGTTTGATAAATAACAATACCTATAATAAATACACTTACTTGAGACATAAATCCTTACGCTCGGACGGTAGATGATGGAAAAACAATAAGCTGCCTCAACTAGCTTAATAGCTATTGTCAGCAAATTTATATAAATGGTACCCTACATTGGCCTAGTAAAAGGAGAACTCATTGATGTTAACAAAGGTATCTTTCCAAGTCAGTTAATTTTATTAATAAGCACTTTCGTGGAAATGAAACATATTTTTGGCCTGATTTTACAAGCTGCCACTATGTTCAAATCACACAGGTTGGTTAGAAGCAAATTATATACCTGTTGTGTCTAGGAGTAATGCTTCCTACATTGTCTACTATATCACTAGAACGATTATTCTGGAATTGACTGTAAAAATGTAACATGTTTACAGTTTATTCAGTCATCTCAACATTCTAGTAAATTCGTACATGTTAAAGTATATCTTACATGGTTCGGACGCCTTTAATAAAATGGAAGTTTAATGGATAATTAACCAATAGATAGAGCAACAACCAGTATAATTTATTTGGCAGCTTCCATTAATGCTACAATATATGTAAATGACCTAAACTTATTCCCTATGAGTGTAACGAACTACAAATATCCAGCACGAATGTACATAGAAATTAGAAGCGTAAGATGAAACATTAATATGTAACAAGTTATGATTTGCGTAGATATTTAATAAACTACGTAATTTTACATGCATAAATGCGGTCTTATTAAATTTTCGAGGTCGTATCTGTACGTTAAATTTCAATTAAAGTTAAATGTAGGGAAGCGGGGCGTATAAGGTAGTAAGTATCATGTAATGGTATTTAGGCAACACCACCTCGGTAACCTTTCCCAATGAAGTCAATTTTGCGTGCTCGATTAATTTTGAGCGCGGAATTTATATTTCAATATTTAGCCCTAGCGCGCTATACACGAAAAATACACTCCCCGAAAATAATCTCATATTAAGGGTTCAGTGTAAATTAAGCGAAATGAAATACAACTTGGCCAAAACTGAAACTTCCTTTTTACATTTCAGAAGGGTAGATATAATGCAATTAATCATTTCTCAACGAGTGATTTTACCATAGCTTTGATGATGATAAATTTAGAATTAGGAGAAATTTACTTTCACAATATTAAATCGAAGCAGGAATCAAGGCTTAAAATTGCAAGGAACAACATAAATTTAATTATATTAAAGATTGTTTTGGAAAATATTACGGTATATAACTCGATGTTTCGCTACTAATATAAATAACTTTTTCAGGAGCAAAAGGTAGGTAGGGAATAGCAGAAGGTTACGATAACTCGACGTGTCAACCATGCTAGAGGCAAACATTTCTTTACTTTAACGTTGTCATAGTTAATGCGATGGTTGTCGTCTTGAAATAGGTGTTCAACTACTGCAGATCTTTCTCATCGATGTTAAAATCTTAGCCACAACTACGCAGTATCATCGCAGATTGATATGGGAATTACCGGAAAGTATATAGAATCCAAGTAACTTCAATCGAGAGATGGGTACAAACTAAGCAATACCTGGCGAATAATTACAAGATCGTCGACATAACCACAACACTGGAACGGATGCAGCTTATCCAGCTGTAACGTACCAGCCAAGCGAAGAAGAAATATGGTACATAACAAGGAGCAGACGACAATAATATCGGGCTTTAGAAACCTTCTGAAGAAGCTGATAGCATGATGAGCGAAATGTCAAGTATAAATTTATTTATGCGGCAATACCCGGAAAACAAACGCAGTACACGGCGCACTGAGGGGCAAACGCGTATATATCATCTCAAAATTGAATAACTTTAAAAGTAATGCATATATTGTAGTGAAATTTGTAATGTAAGTTAATGAATACAAGCAGTTTTATAATTTATAAAGAGTTTATAAAATATAAAACTAGCAATATACCAATAAGCATAATGACAATCAACTGTGCAAATGCTTATAAATAATAATAATATACAATACAGGTACTTAATATAAAAAAAAAACATTTTAGCCTTTTCTATTATGCAGTGTTAACAAAAATAAATTCAGAAAAAAAGTGTTCTCTATTCTTAAATTTTGTAACAGAACTTTAGCTTCATCAACTAATTCCATAAGTTTTCGTGCTTGAGACCAACGTTGACTAGAAATATATGGATCGGAAGTATGCATGAGGGTGTGGAACACATCTTCATTTGTTGAAACATTTTTATAATCTTTGTTTCGTGCTTCCTGAGCATCCTCTGAAAGCTGTTCCAATGGTAGCAGGGCAAGATGTTTTATGATGTTTTATCCAAGGATTAACACCTTATGAACAGAAGCTGGCATATAGTACGATTCATACGCTTCTACATAATATTTCGCAGTTGTTCTTGCATATTCCCCCAATTTTTGCGTCAATAGGTTTTTTAAATTTTTTGATCAGATATTCATTCACTCCAGTTATATTAGCAGTACATGTGTAATTAACAAAGAACCTTCTGGCGGTGTTTCCATCATTCGAATTTCCGTTACCTTGACGTGGTTTATCGATAATCAACCCAAGCTCGTCTTTGAATTTTCTTTGTATTTCTTCTTTCGTTTCCTTCATTCTCTTTTTTTTCCTTCTTCGCTTAGAGCGGACCACTTTTTAAATTGTAAGTTATACGAAATATGTAATATGCATTCCATAAATCTAATCCAGCAATGTACTGTTGAAAGTCCGAATCTGTAAGCTTCTTGCCTAACCTGTTTGCTTCTAACAAGTTCCAAATTATACATTTCAGATACTCGTTACGAAAAAGTGCTTATTGAAATTGTAGGAATTTTTTGACAATTCTCTTGAAATTTCCATTCTCTCAGATTCGAGAATAACCCCCCAGATAGCTTTGCGAGACATATTGTGCATGCCGAAGAATAAGGTGTATCAGTCAACCCTTGCGTTACCTTACCGTTAATCATAGTTAAACTTAGTTCGTGTTTTACCGAAATAGTTGTTTGTTCAGAAATAACCACCTGGGTAGGTTGAAGCGCAGGAAACTTAATTTTCGATGCCTAAAATAACTTCCATTGTTTTGGCTGGAGTTTCTGTAGTAAACTCAATTGATATTGGACGACAATATCTGTTGGAAGAGGATGTCGGATTTTCCCATATTACTTGACTGTTTTCAGAATCAACTAACTTTAGAGGAACTAAAGAAGCAATAAAAAGGTTTGCATCTGAAATAAATTCACTTTCACCAGCTAAACCTTGTTTATACTCTGCTTGTCCTGATGATAATATCATTTGTAAGATATTTGATATATCAACATAGTCAATTTTTAGGATCCTTCTTACTGTATGATTTAGAAGATCTTGAAATATACGACTTGCTTTTGTATCTCTTACAGTTATCGCATCAGGATAATATTCCGTTTTACCATCTGCAATCCTTTTGTAGGATGGAAGTATTTTGCATCTTTTCTCATCTATAACCGTCTTTAATAACTGATATTTGTTCCTGGGTATGTTTAAGTCTATATACATAGCTAAGGCTTCATCTTTTGATAAACTGAATACATTTTAACCTTCATTGTCAAGCGAATTCAATAGACCATTTTGTAATTCAGGGGACAAATACCTTACTTTTTCAATAATTTTTGCATGTGTAATTTTACCAATTGATCTCAATGCTTGTAAGTACGAGAAGGTAATTTGATCTACTCCAGAATGTCGAATCATTTTTGTAGCTTTCCTTTTCTTTGTAGACTCGGAAGATTTTTCATAGTCTTTGCATAGTCTACTACTTTGTCTTCCAAATGGCGCAGAAATTTCTGGTGTGGACCCGTCCGTATTGTCAAAATCAATGACATACTCCTTATTTAGCCAGTCTTGGTTATTGACGATAAATCGATCTTTCCTTCTTGATGCCGCAGCCCATTTTGCTTTAAAGTTGGGCAGTAAAGTTTTTTGTATATTAGACTTGACACAAGTAAATTGTGTTTCGGTTAGATTGTAATTGTCTTTTAAAAAATTTTTCGGCAATTGAGATATGTTTTCCTTGTGTGATGAAAGCCATACACAAGTCGTTTACTTTGATTGATACATATAACAAAAATTTTATTTCACTTTGAAATTATTGCGATGCACTTACTAGTGGTAATAATAAATCCACAAACGCATTATATGGAAAATATTGACAAATACAAATGATAAACTGATCACACCCCAAGAAATAATAATAGTTTTCGAAGATAAACGTTATTATTGAGGTTTACGGCACATATTATTATTGTGGGTAAACAGTATCACGCATTATCAATAAATAGATAATTAATTCAGTACAAACAAAATTTACTAGACACCTACATATGTATATACTTTAAACGTATTCCAATATGAATAGCGTAGTTAGCAAAATATATATGCCTATATGCAAATAAACTCGAAAAATAATGTTTACGAACGATACCTACACCGCTCGAGAAAAAATATACTTTTTTACGTAGCGCTCTGTTACAAATCAAATGTTTTAAAAAAACGCAAGTAGGCGCAAGTTTTTATTGCTGATTCTTAAAATAGACACTAAGGAATATAAAAATCGCAATTTCTAACCACCGGCAAAAAGCGCTAACTACTAAATGTCTAATGAAAGTTAAAATTTCTCATCCATTAAATCGTTTCGTTTCTGAATTTAATTTAAAACAGTTACTGACTGTAAAGAACCAAAATTAGCCCTATATGTAGCACATATGCATTCTGCCAAACTAATAAAATACAAACAATATGTAGATTCAACGCACAACATATTCTAATAGGAGTTCCAAGTTGCGCGCAAAATAGTGCAATGGATCTGTTGCTTATAAATGTTCAACTTTGAGGCCTGATAACAAATTAACGGAAACAACTACAAAAAATATTGTCTTAGATTACAAAAATTTAGGTTTCAAGGATTCACAATCATTTAATATTTTACTCTTACTACATAGTTGCCAAAATTGAATTTTGAGCCGATATTGGCCTGTTCGTCCCGTAGTGCGGCGGTCGTGAAAGGCTACGCTCACTAGTTAAATTTATTCATAATAACTGCCTTACCTAATTATAGAGAGTGCAGCTTTCCTCCTATACAAATATTTATTTTATTTTGCTTCTAGCGATTACAAGAAGTTAGTATCGATAGAGTGGAGTGCTTGTCATGAAATGAATTTAAGACCAATTAATAGGTTCTGTAAATTAGCAATAATAATAAGTATTATGAATACTGAAAAATGAACAAGTTTTTTTTGATTATTTACTCGCATATCTCACATATTTCACAAGGAATACTCGTATAGAACAGCAAAACCCTCATTAATGTGTTCGTTAGTAAGTTCCAGTTAAGTATATGGATTAATTAGAATAAACTGAAATGAGAACGACACACAGTTGGAAAGAAAGGAGTTCTTTCACTTTTGATTGGATACCGTGATAGTTATTATAAACTTTGTAGTACTAAGAGTCATTCTCAGCAGTTGAAGTTATGTATCTGTTTTCCTTTTAAGTTTGCTGTTGAATGTCCCATTAGCCCATTCTCATATATTCTCGAGGATACCATGAAATCTGTAGGAAATAGAAAAGAAACTGAAGTAGGGGAGAAGCTGGTACAGTGGTCAGTCAAGTACAGTGGTCACTTTTAAATATTTGTTTTGGTTTGACACGTACAGGCGCGCTACCTAGTCTAAATGTTAATAACTTCGGTCACAACGGTCGGTTACTTTGATTCACACGTGTATAATCGTTTCCAGGAGTATTTTTCAAATAAATTTGTTTAGAGGTGTGCTGTGTAAAATTAGGTAAGGTTAAACACCTTTTATTCCTATAATAACATACATATTAAATGTTTTATAAGTTTGGTCGTTTATGTATAGTATTCAAACATATTCAGAATAGCAAATTTCGATCTATCTTTAAAGTTGAATGTTTTAGGTTGTGTTTTCTGAAACAACGTGCTTTTGGTACAGTGGCCACAAACGCATATAGGAACAGCGGTTCACAGCTTTTCCTTGCAAAAAGCAGTGGCCACTGTTCCTTTCTACCAAAAATAATGGAAATAGCAGAGATTGACGTTCAGTTCCCTTCAACGTCACGTTGTTAAGATAAAATAACAGAAACAAATGAGAAACATCCATCGGAAGTTACACCAGGAAAAAAAAATTGTTTCTTGTGAAACAGTAGCAACTTCCAAGGAAGCAACTACAAATCGATTTATTTCTCCTGTACTACTGCAACCATACCCTAAAGCGACCTCAATGCCGTTAAAAAAACAAAGAAAGAAGAAGACGACGGAAGTACTGACTGATACACCAATTTATAAAAGAATAGAAGCGGAAACAGCAGAAAGAATGGCAAGGCAGAATAGAGCCAAGAAAGCTAAGACAACGCTAAAAAGAAAAATTGATGGTTCAGTTCGGTCGACTACCAAGAAGTCGAAAAAGAAGTCGATATCCAGCGATAGCAGTAACAGTGATAGGGAATTGTCGGATGTTGCGGATTCCGATGATGTTAGTCTATTTTCAGAATTAGATGAACTGTTTGAACAGGACATAAGCCAGGTGGCAGAGGTGGGTTCATTTGTTTTGGTGAAATTTGATAATAAAAACATCTCGAAATTTTATATAGCACAAGTTACAGAAGTTTTTCTTCGGATTACGAATATAGTGTAAATTTTCTACGACGACATGGAATACATTTTTCATATCCTTCAGTTAAAGATTCTGCCGCAATAACAAAAGCGGACATAGTTCTGGTTTTGCACCAACCAATAAGCGCTAGCGCAACACAACGAACAGCAAATTTGTTTACTTTTAAAATGGATTTATCGTCTTATGATATTTGTTAAAGTGTAATATTTGTTATTTCTCTTTTTTATAACTTTTTGATAATAAAATATAAGAATTGCAAATAATGACCACTGTACCTTGTCTTTCTGACCACTGTACCAATTGGTTGGGTACAGTGGCCAGTCATCAGTGCAAAAATATATTTGTAATTTTTGCATAATCTATGTGGTGTTTGGTGTTATAGTGTACATTAATTATTTAACAATCCCTTTAACGCTCTTTGAGCGGATACTCAGTCTAATATACTGATTTTTATTAATGTTATCTTGAATATACTCTAAACGTGGTCACTGTACCAGCCTCTCCCCTACCTACAATTAATTTAATTAACAGAAATGTTAGGATATTAAAAAGGCTATTTTTTTATTTTCAAACTTTCTCTGATGTGTTCCAGTTTCATCTGTACTCTATTAGATTGCAACAGGCTCATGTACATATATTATAACTCCAGATTGTAAGTATTTGTGTATAGCTACTTATTAGTTGTTGCCTTTTGCAAATTGTTCTTCTTGTTATTGTAGAATCCTCTAAAGAAGCAAATATATATTTGCGAAATATTGGATAAATCAAATGCGATTCATTATTTGAAGTTATCTACTTACCTACAGACCAACACTTTTAAACGCCCTCTATACATATGTATAGAGTGTTTCCGATTAACTTGGCCAAACTCTAGGGACGTATCCTACTCACGAAAATAGTCATAAACCTTCATTTTCGCAATTTACGGAAAACGCTTTCTTAAATAGTTGTGTGTGTAACCTTAGTGACTATTGTTAATAATTTCGCTAATTTTGGAAAATAACTTTATTATTGTAGTGCTTACAACATTTCGTTATTTTAATGACAACTTGAATAAAATGCACCCATATAATCATAGCAATCGGTGTCTTGAAATTCGGAGGATGGTCCACCTCCCGAAATCCCGAAAGACACTTGTCATGTCAATGTTGACGTGTAACGCTTCTATAATGTATATATACACAAATACAGAAATAGCAGATATCCATTTTAGTTATGGACGGGCGAACCGAAATTCCGTAGAAGCTGTCCGGCTGTGTCGTGAAACATGTCCAGGAGTACATTGTCCAGCTAACTGAACTTCACTTCTGAAGAAGATCACGACAAGATGATCGAAACGTCAAGTACCACAACCTTTCTACACGGCAGAGGACCCGAGAACCGAAGAGCAGCCATCATCCGCGGCCGTGAAAGCCTGAAGACTACAGTCTGTATATGTAATCTATAATATATAATATCCACAACAGCCACCACTGTATCTATAACAATTCCTATTCTACATACTGTACATATGTAAATATACTTAATAATAATTTAAAACCAAACATGACTCTTGCTATTTGTTGGATAATACAACAATAACAACTCAAAATAATGATCGTTTTGTTCGTATCAGCTTGATCTACCCGCAGGTTTATAGAAACATACAGATGCCAGTATGTACGAGTCTATTCGTCATCTTATAATCATTAATATTATAAATCCAATCAGACACTATAAAAATAAAATGTTGTGGATATTATTCGACGCATACCGAAGTAACTACCATGTTTAAAACGTTACACGTTAACAAGTAGTTGTAAATACAGCTTTTCCTGATGCTACTAATAATAACAGCAAACAAGAAATTGTAAAATGGAAGTCTATCAAAGCGCACTTTTTTTTCGACTTCACGGGAAAGAGAACCGTAAAGGCAAACTCGGCCATAGGAGAGACCTATTTTGCTCCCGTGCCGTTTTAGTCCTCCATACGGGCGAATCCCGAGAGTTTTACAGTATCTCTCATACCGGCAAGTGCATTCCAGCAGGGAGCAATGCCTAACGGCGAGTTGGGATCTGACAAAGGCCTTGATGCTGCCATAGGAATTTCCACATGTAGTTTCTGGACCCACTAGCTAATTTGTCAGCAATTTCATTGCCTCTGATTCCAGAGTGACTTGGCACCCATTTCAGCGTGGTGTTGTGAAGTTCCGCCAGTTTTACAAGAGTCCTATGGCAGTGCAGTACTACCTCGGAGTTAAACCTGACAGCCTGTAGCGCTCTAAGGGCAGCCCGATTATCAGAAAAGATTTCCACTAATCCATTAATCTGGGGGCGGTTTAATATGCCTTCCGCGCAGGTCTGGATGGTGATTATTTTGGCTTGGAAGATGGACGGGGAGCTCCCTAGAAGCTAAAGGCTTCGCCCTTGCTTTCTCCATCTCTCCACATTCCAATTCCCGTGCTAACCATCAAAGGGCACTATCACAACATTGAACAAAATATAGGCCAGTATACATCCAGAAGAATGTACAAAACGAATTAACACTATGCCTGATAGAATTAAAATTCATTTGCAATAAAAACCATTAATTTTCTTTTGAGTGAAATTAAATTGTTATATTGACTATTTGATGACCTACATCTGATTAAATAGTTGCTGCCGTTGAAGTTTTTTTCTGGGCCCGAACATTTTTTTCAATAGTTTTCCATTTATCAAGGTACATCTCCATTTTATCTACAAACAACCTACCTATATATATGTGATTTTCTTTGTCACTGTAACAGAAACATTACTATTATTGGGAAGCACCGGTATTACATAATCGTCGTTTTGCTTTTTCCTTTCCTTTCGGAAGATTTGTGGTTCATTTTATCTATATTTCTGCACATTTGCTTTTTCCAGGGTGCTGTTACAGACGATACTGTTATTCTTTCACTTTGGTTTGTTAGCTAAATATTAGTAGCGACATATATTCCAAAGCAAGATAATACAGATAATAAATGAAACACCCGTACTACGAATTTCATGAGCATGCCGTAAAATTCAGGATTTCGCGATATACTGATATACATATGTATGCATATACATTGCATACGTTCAAAGCAAGAGCCTGGATATGGAAAGTGGCTTAAATGTAGCTAATATCATAACAGAGATGCTAACTGTTCAACTGCGCACTGTTCGTCTTATAACATGGATTGTAACGGTCTCACTAAAACAAATAGTATTACAGACCTAGGTGTTCTTTTTGATGCAACACTATCATTTAACCTGCATATTGAGAAGACTTGTAAGTCTGCTTTTCAAATGTTGGGATTTGTTCTCCGATTGTCTAAATATTTTACTAATATATCACTTTTAAAAACTTTATATTTCTCTTTTGTGCTACCTCAATTGGAATTTGCTTCCATTACTTGGTATCCCCTTTATGCCTCTCAACAAATACTACTCGAGCATGTTCAACGTCGCTTTCTAAAGTTTCTGTCATTTAGAATAAACTGGGTATATTCTCCTTGGGGTACATTATACAATTATCTTCTTCAGATTCATCAAATGCAATCATTGACCGATCGGAGAAATCGGTAGAGTGCAAGATTCCTGTCTAGATTACTTGGTAATAAAATAGATTGTATTGAGTTACTATCGTATGATGGCTTCTAGATCTGAAGATACTTTCAATTTACCGACACCGCGAACTAATCTCCTCTTTCGTTCACTGATATACCTCATGGAAAAATGCTGACAAAATCTACAGCGATATTTTTGCAAACATAGTTGGACATTAACTGTCGTTTTGATTTGTATATTTACTTTATAATTACTTGTATAATTACTATATAAGTTTGTACTATGTGTCACATATTTTATGTATTCACAATGTATTCTTTATTTGTCCTGTATTTGGTATCTGTTGGGCAATAAACGTATATTATTATTATTGTATTATTAACTACTACAATGAACCTCCTGGAGCATTTAGATACTACAACGCTTAGTATAATTGTGAATAGTTCAAATTATAAGAAAGGAGTAGTAGCATTATTAGTGCATTATGTTTACGGACAATATCCTGACCACTAGTACTAAAAATCTATGTATATCAACTATGAAAATAGTATTCCGGGTGGATGTCAGATCCGAACTCGTTGCTAGGCATTGCTCCCACCGGAATGCACTTGCCGGTGTGAGTCACTGTAAAACTCTCGTGATTCGCCCGTATGAGAAAAACTGCGTGAGGCAGTTTCTATGAGCAGGATCAGGCTGAGGTTACTCAGAGGAATCTTAACTGGTCACTGTGCACTGAGCAAGCACCTGCATCGCATGGGCATGGTAAACTCTCCCCTGGGTAGAAACTGTGGGAATGCGGAAGAACTTCTTTACGGGTTTACCGCCCGTACAGTTCTCCCAAAAAGAAAATGGCGTAGCATAGAATTTTGTTGCAGGTTTGGTATTTCGGTGTCGTTGAAATTGGTTGTGATTTATTGCTCAAGCCAAAGTAATATATTAATATAGAGCCATTGTCTTCTTTGGCATGCGACCATGTGCATAAAACATTGTACTTCACCGAATAATTCATGTTTCAAATAGCCGCCGTATTCTTTATAATGGGATAAAAAACTCTATATGTGAAGTTACCATTATGATGATTTTGTATTTTTCTTATATTTGAAATTTTTGGTAGATGTAAGACGATGGCGTGATAAATGTACTGTTCTTTGTAGGTTAAAGAAATTTCACTTTTTCATTGCGAAATCTCTGGATAATTGGCTTTTCTAAATTAATCCGTTTTCGCCAGAATTTCTCTAACATTAAATGCGAAGACAAGGATATCTTTTAGAAATACGCTTTTACAAAGGAAACAATCGAATTTGCACCTATTTTTTGGTGTGTTAAATTTTACGTGAACTTCTTATTTTTCTCAGACTAACAAACTCACAACTTGTATTTCTTCTTAAATTCCCTATTTAGCTTCGACTATCTCCTTTTACTTTCCGTTCTAACGGAGGCGCAACAGCTTCCCCTAACAGACTGACTCGTTTAACGTAAAATGTGTTTCTGTCGGGAGAAGAACCGTACAACACTGGAATCTCAGTGTACTTTTTAGCCGGTTTTCTTTGTTGAATATTCATTCTTCTTCTCCAAATTTTGTCTGTGACCTATATTCTATCAAGTGAGGTAAAAATATTATATGTAGCATCTACGAAATTTTTATCAGTGCTACGCCGCCGCTATGTGAACTGATGACCCGTATCAGTACACATAGCGGCGGCACAACCTAAACATTGTCTCAGTAATCAGAACAGTTAGACACCTATTTTTATAATAAATGCTTAGACACAAATGAAAATTTGTGATACACAGCAACTAGCTTCTTTTGCTATGCATAGCATACTTTAATTTTGTCTGAGAATTAAACAAATCAATTTAATCCATGACATAGTGGAACAATTTTTTGAAATGCGGCTATAAGTATACTTTTGTTATTTCAAATAATTCTTATGTTAAATGTTGTGAACCGATTGATTGACATTAAGGACAATATTTGTGTATTTATCTCATCTTAAACTAACAGAGACTGCAATTTCTAGGGACTGGGTAGGTTGTCACTATTCGTCATTACAATGGAGAACGAAACAATATGTTTTGATTGAAGATTTTACAAAACCTAATCAATTTGACATATCCTCTCAGATAAGCCAAAGCATGTAATAGTTTCTAGATTACCTATGGATGCTTTGACTATATAATTTTAGTACATATCAATGTTAATCGGACGTTGAACTACACAGGGAAAAGTAAACAGTATATGATTAAAAAATGTAGTACCAAACACCATAGCTTTTAGTAATTTAGTAACGGTTCTCAGAAAACATCCCCGATACTGTCGTTCAAGATATATCTTCAGCGTGCTGAGGCTGTCTTATGTGTATGCGCTCTGCCGCTACATCTTCCCTACCCAACACTTCATGGGGATTAGGTGTTCAGTGGGCTAACATCTACTTCCAACATAGGCTAACCTGCCTTTCCCTCTATTCTGTTTCCTTGCTGTTCATTATGTCTCTAACAAGATGGTGAATGGTGCTCCATTTTGACTCAGTGGATATCATTGTGTGGATCATTTAACCGGTGTAACTTCTGTTCCAAAGATGTGCGTCCTCTCCCGTCTGGCGGCCTATGTAGATTGTATGGAAAAAATATAGTTGTGGTTACTAAATTTAACATAAATATAATATTATAGTGTTACTCTATCTTCAGTTAACTATACTGTAGTAATAAGAATAGTTCTATAAACATAGTTTAATAAAGATCACGCTACTGCTAATAAAAGATTGTTCAACAAGATTTTGAGTTAAAGGATTAAATATACTTATCATTGCATACCAGTGCGTATAGTGTCGAAATGTAAATTATAACTAATTTCAGATTTCCGGAACTAACTACCGTAGAGTCCCGATTATCCGAGCTAATGTGGACCGACGGTACCTTAGATAAGCAAAAACTCGGATAATATGGATTGCCATTTGATTGAGAACAATGCGTTTTCCAATTTCTATATCTAACCTATTCCTTTACAACATAAATGAATTAATTCTAAATAAAACCAGAAATACTAGACTAATATACACTTTCTAGGAAAGTAATGTAGACAACATAGTAACGCAGGTGTATTTATAACTAGGTCCTGCTAATGTATGAACTCCCTGCAACAACCGTGCTGCTACCGACGACAAGCAGTGGTACCTCGGATAATGCGGATCCTCGGATAACCGTAACTCAGATATTCGGGACTATACTCTACTATATTTAGAGATAAAGTAAATATAATCATGTTTTATGTTTGCTATATACCAAACTCTATCACATGGAACTCTAAAAGCATTCCTATGCAATAGAATAAATACAAATGTGCACGCATGCATCATTTCTCCAGAAGCACCTTTATTCTATGCTGATGATTGGTATTATTTATTATCTGGTTAGCTATTTAAAATTTAAACTTTGCTTTTAATTGTTTAGCTTTTAATTTTCACGTTTAGAATGTAAAATCGCTACTGCTAACAAATTGAACTCAAGCAGTGAGCAATGATGTAAATAAAAATAAAGTTAACCGATGGGGAAGTACTGGATCTATGAATGGGAAATTTTATCGTAGCTTAAGAGGTACTTGTTAAGGGAGAAATGGGAAGATAGTTGACAAACGTACTATAGCCAACGAATGACTCAGTATGCAGAGACACACCCGTCCATCGTTTATACGCGTTGGGATACGAAAGTTAGAACTTCATGATTTGCGTACTCTACCATTGCGAGGATGAAATTCGATCATGGCAGTCTCCCTGCACATTTACACTGATCAACTGATTCTTGTGTTTGTAAATGTGGCTATGAAGTTGCGGATTTAAATCACCCCATTTTGGCTTGTGAGAAGTTTGAACAAGATAGGTACAGATTTTTGGCGAAACGGGTAGAATTTGAAGTACCATTACCAACTACGATGGTACTACTGCTCAGGAGCAATGATGCAGGAATATACAGTGCATTGATCCGGTATGTGAGATATTGCGATATTAAAGTTTAAAGAAGCTGTAGGTACACTGATGAATTCAAATGCGGCAAATGGGCTTAGATCCGTCAACGCCAAGAAAAAAAAGTTAATTCGAAGTAAGTTATTACAAATCGCGGCAGTTCTTGCTGTGTATTTTTAGTGGATGTGAATCTGTTTTCACAAATATTTTTGTAACATTATGCCGCCATAAATAATGTTTTGTTATTAATTGTATTCCCAATACTAAGCAACAAACTATCTAGCTAGAGCGAAATATCGGCTTTCGGGATCATGTCACAATTTTCTGTTCCACATTACTTGTAGCGGTCTCCCAGTGGCTGTAACCAGTTGATTTTATTACAGCAGGTATCGAGCTGTGAATGACTACTCTAAAAATGTGCATCACTTATAAGGATTTCGGAAACTTGTTTGACACTACATTTACGTTCATCGGAGCTACTCGTATTACTGAAAAAGTGCTAAAGTTTATCACAGCTACATACATATATTGTAAGAAGTAAAGTCAATGCTAACAATCTATTGTTTGTTTGTTGGGTTGTTTGTTTTATCACTGGGCATAAGTCAGGCTTTTGGTCATCCCCTTAACACTGAGGCCTATGGTCTGTTATATTATTCGGTGCCTAGTGATTTTCTTTACATAAACAGGTTAGTCCCTTTAAGGATTTACCACTGTGTAATAAATCCTTTTTCGGTAGTCCTGTCAGTGGGTTTCTTGCTCCCAACAATGACTGTCTCCGGCGTTCCAGTGCAACGCATGTTAAAATAATGTGGTAGACTGTCTCCTCTTCCTTATTACATAGTCTACAAATAGGTTCATCTTTAAAGATGCCAATTTTGTGAAGGCATTTCCTTAGACAGCTGACTCATCACTGTTCTACGCTGTACTCGGTTGAGAGCCGGCACATCTGCTGCTTGCAGTAATATATTAATATAGAGCCATTGTCTTCTTTGGCATGCGACCATGTGCATAAAACATTGTACTTCACCGAATAATTCATGTTTCAAATAGCCGCCGTATTCTTTATAATGGGATAAAAAACTCTATATGTGAAGTTACCATTATGATGATTTTGTATTTTTCTTATATTTGAAATTTTTGGTAGATGTAAGACGATGGCGTGATAAATGTACTGTTCTTTGTAGGTTAAAGAAATTTCACTTTTTCATTGCGAAATCTCTGGATAATTGGCTTTTCTAAATTAATCCGTTTTCGCCAGAATTTCTAGCATTAAATGCGAAGACAAGGATATCTTTTAGAAATACGCTTTTACAAAGGAAACAATCGAATTTGCACCTATTTTTTGGTGTGTTAAATTTTACGTGAACTTCTTATTTTTCTCAGACTAACAAACTCACAACTTGTATTTCTTCTTAAATTCCTATTTAGCTTCGACTATCTCCTTTTACTTTCCGTTCTAACGGAGGCGCAACAGCTTCCCCCTAACAGACTGACTCGTTTAACGTAAAATGTGTTTCTGTCGGGAGAAGAACCGTACAACACTGGAATCTCAGTGTACTTTTTAGCCGGTTTTCTTTGTTGAATATTCATTCTTCTTCTCCAAATTTTGTCTGTGACCTATATTCTATCAAGTGAGGTAAAAATAGTATATGTAGCATCTACGAAATTTTTATCAGTGCTACGCCGCCGCTATGTGAACTGATGACCCGTATCAGTTCACATAGCGGCGGCACAACCTAAACATTGTCTCAGTAATCAGAACAGTTAGACACCTATTTTTATAATAAATGCTTAGACACAAATGAAAATTTGTGATACACAGCAACTAGCTTCTTTTGCTATGCATAGCATACTTTAATTTTGTCTGAGAATTAAACAAATCAATTTAATCCATGACATAGTGGAACAATTTTTTGAAATGCGGCTATAAGTATACTTTTGTTATTTCAAATAATTCTTACGTTAAATGTTGTGAACCGATTGATTGACATTAAGGACAATGTTTGTGTATTTATCTCATCTTAAACTAACAGAGACTGCAATTTCTAGGGACTGGGTAGGTTGTCACTATTCGTCATTACAATGGAGAACGAAACAATATGTTTTGATTGAAGATTTTAGAAAACCTAATCAATTTGACATATCCTCTCAGATAAGCCAAAGCATGTAATAGTTTCTAGATTACCTATGGATGCTTTGACTATATAATTTTAGTACATATCAATGTTAATCGGACGTTGAACTACACAGGGAAAAGTAAACAGTATATGATTAAAAAATGTAGTACCAAACACCATAGGTTTTAGTAATTTAGTAACGGTTCTCAGAAAACATCCCCGATACTGTCGTTCAAGATATATCTTCAGCGTGCTGAGGCTGTCTTATGTGTATGCGCTCTGCCGCTACATCTTCCCTACCCAACACTTCATGGGGATTAGGTGTTCAGTGGGCTAACAATGATAAAAAATACTCACGGTATATGTGTATATATATATGTTTTTTCTTCGAGCATTAGTAATGTGATTGAGAGAGTATTACTTTCATTATTTCTTTTTATTACAGAACTTTTTCCACGGGAATTGAATAACGTAAAAGAGAAATAACTATCAAGTAAAATAGCACCTTGCAAGTATGTACTTGTATATCTGACACAATGCGGGAAGATCATATTGCGACAGAAATTACGCGTAGGCTTTCTTTTCTGCCATCGATGTTCTTTTCCTTCAACTCGAATTTTTCATAACCGCGTCTTGCCTTTTAAAAAGAACGAAAATTTATATAATTCATCGCTTGCACAGCGCACTGATTTATGAGTTATGAAACAAAAGCAGTATGCAGGATTCATTAATTTAATCCTTTATCGCAATTTTGAATACAGTGAAGACAAGTTTCGATTGTATAAGTATGACAATTTGCAACCAAGAATAATTTAAAATATTTAACTATGATATAGCTTCTTTAGTATCCGAAATAACTACATGCATTATATTCGATAATTGAAAAACACATATAGTTGTATTTATCAAAATGTAGATATTTAAATCTCTGAATGCAAACACAGTCAAACACATCTATAGTAGTTGGATTTGAGATTTTGAGAGATTAAACTCATTGTGTTATATCAAATATAACCGTGTTCGTGTGTTCTCAATATAAAATTTGGTCTATTAAATAGTTTAGTTGAGTGAGTATGAACAAATAGTAATTTGTTTACTACAAACCGATTTTCCCAAAAACTGGAATATTTCATATATAATACTTCACATTTCCACGACAATAGTTCTCTATCGATTGTTAGTAACTGTAGAAATTTTCAAATATTCCATGTTATACGATACGTTGATGTACTATCAGACATTTTTATAACAAACATAACTTTATCGGGAATTTATGACAAGCTGATCAACTTAGTAGTTGATGAACAAGTTAACGCTATACGTACACTCGCTAGCAAGTACATTGTCAGTATTTCTTTCTCACACTTCGAGTATTTACGTTTGGAGTGAGTGAGAGATAGTGACAACAAATTTGTCAGCAATAGAACATACAATCTCTCAGAAAGTATTCCATCAAATTGAGACCTACATTTTTCTGAATAAACTACAGGGAATAGAGCTCTGTACAGTACTGCTAATTCATCAATATTACTTAATAGAAAACAATATGTATAATTTTGAAATATAAAGTCCCTTTGCTATTCTTTATTACGTCTTATCGTATCATAGTCTTATATTTATTGTCGAACGTGTATCACTACTACTGGATATTAAGGAATCGAGGTGTAATATAGAGACATTTTTTTGGCCCAATATTAATAAGAATAATATTCAAATTTCGCTTATGGTTACAATGTTTTTTCTTGTGAAGAACATTCATAACCAATATCAATCAATCAATACCTCTTAACAAATCGCGGCAGTTCTTGCTGTGTATTTTTAGTGGATGTGAATCTGTTTTCACAAATATTTTTGTAACATTATGCCGCCATAAATAATGTTTTGTTATTAATTGTATTCCCAATACTAAGCAACAAACTATCTAGCTAGAGCGAAATATCGGCTTTCGGGATCATGTCACAATTTTCTGTTCCACATTACTTGTAGCGGTCTCCCAGTGGCTGTAACCAGTTGATTTTATTACAGCAGGTATCGAGCTGTGAATGACTACTCTAAAAATGTGCATCACTTATAAGGATTTCGGAAACTTGTTTGACACTACATTTACGTTCATCGGAGCTACTCGTATTACTGAAAAAGTGCTAAAGTTTATCACAGCTACATACATATATTGTAAGAAGTAAAGTCAATGGTCAAGGATCATCTAAATCTACGTTTAATTAATGTTGTAACAGCCGCTACTCCCCTGCAAATATGGTTTCAATGAGTCTTCCTTCCAGCATGGCGTTGATCCACTTGCGCTAGTGGATCACGATTGCTGGCAGCTTTTAATATTGAATTAAAGGAGGTGTTATCAAATGCTCTTTCTAAGTCCAGAAATGCCACTGGTGCAATCTCTTGATTGTCGATAGATGCCTCCACTCGTAAGACGAGTTGGTGTAAGGCATTATTACATGATTTTCCTAACTGGTACGCATGTTGATTAAGGTGTAGTAGCCTCTGTCCTAGAGAGGTTTCCTAACGTATTTTTTTAACTGTTTTTCCATATTTTTTAGTATGAATGATGATAGGGTTGTGGGTCGGTATGTCTTAGCCTCACCGTATGTGGGTCACCCAGGTTTGGGTGTAAACGCAACCCTTGCCTTATTTCATACTTTTGGTACATATCCTGGAGCTAGACTGGCATTATGTAATCTACATAGTCATTGTGCTATCTATTCTTCTCTTTGCTGTAGTAGTAATGGAAGTATTCTACTATATATACATATACAGAACGTTTAGACCGACTAAGGCCAGTTAGAAAAGAGATAGATCTACAGTGGGGCGGTTGTAAAACATATACACACGTTTGCCAATGCTCTAATTCCCTATATGTTTTACAATCGCCCCACTCTAGATCTATCTCTTTTCTAGCTGGCCTCAGTCGCTCTAAATGTTCTGTATAGTATACTACCCTGTGGTATGGTATTACTCTCTTGGCCAACGTCCAGCTGTCCGTATCTGTCATCTGAAGATTAATTCCCAGGTTTTCGCTGGTAGTCTGCATTTCTAGGTTTAACCTCTTCTGAATCTGGAAAGTGTTTCTGAGGTAGAACCTCAAGGGATTCCTTTCGAGTGTTTATAGAATCTTCCGCAGGTTTCCTTATACTCCCTAAACGCGTAATTGGATCTTTAGCTAGATGTTTGTAGAGTTTTGCTTCTTTGGATGCAGATTCCACATCGTCACAGAACTTCCTCCGTGATTTCTTCTTAGCTACCTTTAAAGCTCGATTGTATTTATCACAGTCAATTACTTTACAAATATATTTATTTCATATATGGTAAAATTTCCTGTTTGTAATAATTTTTCTAATCGTACTGTGATTTTCCATATTGTCTTCTAAATCGTAGATGCATTATTGCAATATTAGAAAGTAGACATATAATATTTGTTAGTAATTTTACAAATTGGGCTAATAAAAATTCAAGGCAGTGTAAAACCCTGCTCGTACTTAAGTAGTCTGTTCTACAGTTTTTTACAGTGCATTAACATTAATAATCTATTTTTTAAAAGTCTATATTTACAAATATGTACCGTATAAACTAAATGACTTCTTGCAAAAGATGCATTGCGTTCCCGTTTTCGAAAGGACGTTCATCTAAATTAACTATTACAGTTAGAAAATTAATTAAAAAGAATATATAGTAAATAACTATAACATAATATTAACAGCGAAATGAGTTTTGGCGTATACATAATGTAATATATGTTTCTACAAACCGCCAACAAATATAGTAAAATACGAGTGTTTGCGTCAGAGCCAGGAATTGAAGTATGAAACTTGACTTACGCTCTTATACAAATCAACAAATACTTCATCCCTCTATTAAGCATTTTATTTTGCAACTTACTTTTTTAAATTTTTTTTTATTTATTATTTTTTAACAAACAGGGGGAAAATCCTCAACAAAAGTTCCTACACACGAGAAATAATTAATTGAAAAAAAAATGAACCTTACATAATCATATCAACAACAATGGGTTCAACCACTGCTACTCTCAGCCGCTGCATCGAGATATGGAATATGTCTAATCTCTCGCAAATTTTATTGTAACTGTTACACATTCTATACATGGGAGAGCTCAAGCCAGAGTTAGTTCTTTGTGTTGTCTGGAGTCAATTCAAGGTATGTTAAAAGACAAATAAGATATTAGACCACCGTGTATCATATAATGCAAAATCTTATATAAAGTGATAATTTCGTTAAAAGTTCTTCTATTTGATAAAGATATTAAATTATAAAAGGTCAATCTGCTGCTGTATGACGAATTGTTTTTATTATATTTGTAATAATAAAAATTTTAAGAATTTCTCTTGCACAGACTTAATTCTATCAATATGGATATTATAAAAATGATTCCATATGACCGAGCCGTACATCAGAACACTGATCACAAGCGAGGTACACAGTATCCTTAGACAGTTTATACTGTTGAAAGAAATTCGACGGATGAAACCAAGCGTCGAGAAAATGTACCATAAGTCCTTAGTATTATCAACACGATTGACCATTTAGATTGTAATTATAATCAACGAAATAACGTTTTTTTGTGAACGTAATAAACTTGCACTTATCCAAATTTAAGAATAAATAATTTTTATTAGAGTATGTTGCAAAATCATTTAGTTCACATTGCATCTGTTTGCAATCGTTCATGTTCTCAATTTTTTTAAAGATCTTAAGATCGTTAGCGTACAGGAAGGACTTACAAGTAGAAAAAGTATTGGAAATATCATTAATGTGAAAAAGAGCTCCAAGCCCTGTGGTACCCCTGACGTTACTTGTATAATATCGGATCTAAATCCATTCAGATCTACTGTCTGTCACGTGTTGCGGATATACGATGCAATCCATCTGAGCAGATTACCATGAAAAAAAAATGGGTTTTAAGTTTAGAAACTAGAATAGTGTGATTGACTTTGTCAAATGCTTTTTGAAATCGGTCATAACAACATCGACCTGTCCATCAGAGTCGATTATAGATGATAAAAATTCACTGTAATGAACTAAATTCGATATCGTCGATTTACCTGGAAAGAAACCATGTTGCTCAGGAATAATTACGCTATTAAAAGCTTTGTATATGCAAGAAGTAATAATTTTCTCAAAAACTTTAGCAAAGGCATTTATTTTTGTGATTGGCCTATAGTTAGTGACTTGATTTGCAGGTCCCTCTTTTAATATAGAAGAAATTAAGGCCAGTCGCCATTTTTGTGGAAAGTGACCTTCTTTTAGGGATAAATTAATTATTAATAGTAACGGATATGCAAAAGAGTCAGCCACTGCTTCAATAAAAGTGGGATGTATATTATCTGGACTAGAAATTTTTAGTTATATCTAAAAATTTTTTGTGAATTCAATCGGCCAATGTAACAGTATCGTTGAGTTACACTTTACAAATTGAAAATATGAATTAATTAAATAGGTTGCATATTCCCAAACCATCGATCGCAAGTGCCCCACCATAATACATGGTGTGCGGAATACTGGATACAGATCTCTTCGACTTCACGTTGGATTAAACATCTTTCAAATTTGAAATTTCAACATGAAATTGTAAGAAATAGTTAATTCAAAACGATTGATGCTCTAGATATTGTTCATTCAACTAATTTTTAAATTTACAATTAGTGTCAGCAATTTCCTGTAACAAAATTTTGTAAATAAATAGAGTAATTAATGTTAAATTATTAATTTAATTGTGGGATTAATTTGCAACGTATAAGTAGTCAATATAAAGCTCTGTAATTTCAGGTAAAATAAAGTTTACAAATTTTATTATATGGTAAAAATACCAAAATATTGTTTTTGTTTTTCCGTGGCTGTTAATTTCAGCGTCTTTGTAAGTGCTTGCTGTGCAATATGTAAGTGTAATAATTGTTTTCAATACCTTACTGCACCACTACTTCTACTGCACTATTAACCAGTTTGCCGCCAACATAGTATATCGATCTGGATACAATTTTTCTCGAAAAAAATGTCAGCGATTCCTGGGGAAAATAGAACCTCGGACCCCAGCGATCTCTTATATAACTGTACAGTCGTATAACCACTGCGGGAATCGATCTGTTAATGTAACACTACAATTCTAATCATTACAAATTGTCTGCATTTTTACAGTGCACATACGAATTTATTTACGGAAACTCCGGTCAATATTAATTCTTTAAGGCTAGTAATCTATTTATTTTTGAGGTCGAAATTCGAATATGGTACGTAGATCTAGTATTGTGTTCATGAATATAAACAATATAGAAACTGTTCTAAAACGATTTTTGCTGTATCTGACGTGCGTACTAAGCGAATCTTGGATGGAGTCGCAATGTGAGTTCGCTTCTGTAATTGAGTTGAATAAATTTACTGAACATAGTTAAGGATAGTATTCATGTCTTAACTGAAACTCATTAGCAAAATGCTGTTTCATCGGTAAAGTTGAGAATGTCACAAATGAGATGGAAAGACAATGAGAATATACTTAATCGAGATCAATTTGCTTGTAATATATGTAGAGGGCAAAATTATAATATCACTAAATAATAAACGCTGTACTGCCAGATATCTAACCATAAATTATACCTAATAACCAATGAATAAATCGGGCGCATTCTGATATGAAAGGAATACATTTATGCAGCCTGCTTCATAATATGAGATACTAATCAGAAATCCTGCTTTTGTCATTGCCAAAGTCGGGTATAAGGTAGTCGTTAGAGAGTGAATTTTTTTATAAAACATGTTTCCCTACTTATCCTTATTTGATTAACTTTGGAAAGAATCCTGCGAATAGTTTAAGGAGTAAACGCGACGGCATAGATCGGAGAAATGCTTAAAAAAACGAAAAGGAGAAAAGAAAAGGATCTCCCTATGTGTGGCTGAGTGAGAGCTAAAATAACACAAACCCTGTTCGAAGGTTATTTCTACTTTGCGTGAAGTCGACGATGGTACAAATTATTTTACTTCGGAATCTTTTCCCACTAGAGTCATTTATTATTTCCGCGTTATTAAAGGAGCGATTTATATTATGATGACAATCTACTAAATCTATTTGTTTTGTATTCAAGTAGTATATCCACTTTAGGTACACTTTTCTGGGCTGAAATCTCTTTGATACAACTATTTTGTTGGAAAAGTTTTTATGGTGCGTGCTAAAATTCTATCCTGGAATTTAACAATGCAAAATATTTCAAATAGTAAGTAGGTACATGGTGAGTATGGACAAACATTAAATTTATTAGCATGTTTTATAATAGTTAACACAAAAGTCTGCCAGTAAAGTAATGATAGTGCGAGCATTTGATAAAACCATGACTGCTTTTTAATTATCCTTATGGTGTATCCCTCTTTTCGTTTTGAATTAGTAGGTGATTGCTAATGTAGATTCAGTAGTGATTAGTGTAGAATTCACGAAATATTTTCAGACACTTCTCTTACGAAAATACACAAACGTTGTTGACTGGACATTGTAGTTCACATTTTTCTCTAATTTCGATCGAATCCAAAAAAAGTTGAATTTTTGCTATCCAAATCTATAACAATGTTGCTAAAAATTAAAGCTGTACATAAAGCTTGTTTGCCTTAAACTTTGCCCAAAGGCCGTGGAGCATTTTATATACTAACATATGTATACTAACTTGCACAGGTCGAACTGTAAAGGTAGCCTTGACAAGAAATACAGCGTAGGAAGCCGCCACAGTTGCAACCACCACAATTAGTTTGAAATATTATACATTTTTGGAAATTGCTAACTTAGACTAGTAGAAGTATTTCCATTTTATTCGTTAATACACAGCAATAACTTAATTAGCCAAAATTTTTACCAGTGGATTGTATGAAGAGTTAGTTCTAATTTTACATATAGCACTTAAATTAATTAAGTCTAGGCCATACAATATCATTGTGATTATGCACACTAATAAGATCTTTGATAATTATACGTTTGAAAGCGCACCAATACGCATTTTCTAACGCAGTCAAGCAGTTATAAATTTTACTTGAATTGGATAGCAGAGAAAGTGAAATAGATGTTTTACAATTTCATGAAATTATACGTTCTGAAACCGAAATACAATATAATGTAAAATGTCAAAGTCATTTTCTAGACAACTATTTTGAAAGGCTGCATTTGTTTTTAAGTGCTTAAACTGTAATGAATTTGCTTTTCTTTTGGCGCCTATGAATTCAACTTACCTTATATTATAGTGAACAATTTAAAAATGTAAAAGTATAGAGAAAATGTTCCATAAAAAAAAGAAACAAAAATGAACACCATGCACACAATAACATATTTGTACTTCATTCTGAATAACACTTACTAAGTATATTTTCCGAGAAGTGAATAGCGGAGTCACAATCGATCGATCGCAGGAATATGCCACACGCTGTATACAGAGTGAGTCGTCACTATTTCTTCGGCCTTTTGTGCTTAAACGCTAAACGATATAAATTTGAGGTTACAGTCAGATATACAAAGCGACAAGCAGCACATTTTAAAACTATTTTCAGTTATAAGCTATGGATAAAGAAATTCTAGCATATCAAAGTTGGGTAATTTTTATGCTGCATGCTTTATTGTTATTAATGTATGATCGATTGTATTTCTCATAAATTGCGCCTTCACGTAGGATAAATAAATACATGGTGTTCTCCAGTACACCTAACTAACAAATTTGAAAGACTGATAATAATAATAATAATGTTGAGGGAATAATAATAATAGTAATAATTACAAATAAACAATGGAAATAGATAAACTAGTCCAGATATAAATCAACTAGCAGTTTGATAGGTGATATTACATTATTGAAATATTTGTTAGTTTAAAACTGTATATAATTAGCAAAAATACGTAAATAAATAGCTATTCTAAAATCTGGCTATGCGTAAGGCTAGAGAATATTTTGTATTTTATATATTTTCTATGAACTGTTATCCAGACGAAGAGATCAAAGTATACATTTTTATTCATTTATTTAATATCTTACGCGCCTATGCGAACAAGAAATCCAATAGGAAGATGTTTGTATTACTGTAAAATTGTGGTTAGATTCTACAGCCAGCTCTTGTAGAACAAGCTTTCATGGAGATTGTATTACTTCAGTTATGTAATTACGAAAAATAATTTATAAATCTCCAGTACGTTGCAGAATTCAGACAAAAAATCTTTTCATTGTTATGTTATCTGACATACAAAGTTTATCTCCACTCCAAGAACTAGCGGACATTTTGAATATTTATTTGAAATCTGTTATATTGCAAACATTTGGCTTAAATTATTAAATATTAATTACCGGTATAAGTTTAATATTTTGTAGCTGCATTGTATTTGACAACTTTATCTCAATTTATGCTTTAATAGCTTTTTACTGTCATTTCTTCATAACTAATTTGACATATTACAATTATTTCGAAAAAGCTTACCCTTCATTAAGAAAATATTAACGATTTTAGATTTAGAGAATGGCTGATAAAAATGAAAGTGCATACACTGCCCTTCCCTTTCTTAATATAAAATACAGAATGATTTAAGTAAGATGAGAAAATAATGCGCTTGTGTTTTGAATCGCTCTGTACACAGTTTTCGCAATATTGGCAAAGTATCACTTTGCTATAAAACTGTAACAATATAAACATTTATTCCAGTAAAAAACAATTTCAAGCTGTGTGGTGTGGAATACACGAGACGTTGAACACGCAATGATTCTCAGACATAATTGACCATAACTTCTGGAATACTCAGTATAATTCAATGAAACCTGAAATCAAAGGAATGAGGACGATACGCTTAATCTAAATTTGAAATAATATATAATTTAATCCCATTTAACAAAATGTATGTTTGATTCACCCTGGCAATATGACACACAACACCTCGTATAAATAAAAATAATTTTAAAATAAGTAACTTAAGACTGTCTATGCTTTTTGTACATAACGTTTTTTGATACCTATCTCTAATATTAATGGATGTATTGAGCTTTGACGCACTAATGCCTCACCCTGTGTAGGTCGAATGTATCACAATCAATTTTAACGGAACTAACTACATTAAACTAAAAACATGCATATATTCATTCCAAAACATGTGCAATATAGTTCTGGCGGACAAACTTTTCGTTTTCAGTCGATGTTATGATGGTAAATGAACACAGTTCGCGCAGAAATTATTACTGACTTAGAGCGTTTTGCGAGAAACATCTACTCTCTGCGTCTGATTCATCACAATATTTCTCAAAGTTTGTGCTAATGCATAGATGTCTGCACACTTCGTAACGCCAGGCGTTAACTTCAACATGTTTTCATAATTAAATGAAAAGTTGACGCCAACACATATATGCATAAAGCGTCATAAGTTAAAGTAATAATGTACTTACGCAAACCGCTTCTTAATTAACGTCAGTTGTTTGAGCTGTAGTTAAATTCTAGTAAAATGCATTTGTAGTTTAATTTCTCGCATTTTCATCTCATTAAGTTATATTACGACAGTGATAGCTGGTACTATGTTCGTAGTCCTCGCAATTCTCTAAAATGGTTTTGAAGACTACTAAACTCTATAATAGTAATTAACAATATAACGTAGCAAGCATGCATTGCGTTCTTTTTACGTTGACCACTAATAAACTTGCCTGTAGGCTACCTATATGTTAGTTTTAAATTTAAATTCAATTATTGCAAATTTAGAGCTATTTAATTTCTTGTACATCATGTAAAAAAGAAGATAAGTAGTATATAACAGTATATTCTGCAACGAGCATTTAATGATAGCTATTAAGACACGAGTGTGAGAATTACAACACCAGGCGTAGCCGAGTATTGTAATGAATACGAGTGTCTTAATAGCCATTAAATGCGACTTGCATACACTATTTTTTCTACGACCCCATAATATCATACGTATTTCTTTCATTTTTACTATATTCAAATAGATACAGAGAACTGTCAGTTTGATTAATTTTTATATCTGTCAGATATGTAGTCGCGGCCATATTGAATATTGGAATGCCGCATTCCTATTGGATATACACCTATATCGTAACGAAAAATCTGTATTGCTATTGGATTAAACTTGCATCATAATGAAAATCTGTATCGTAATGGACATCATTAAAGTAAAGGTTCAGCATATCTAATAATACAATTAAAGTATGGGAGTAGAAAAAATAATAATACAAGGTCTTAGTATAACGTTTGAGTGTACAGCTCTGTGCAAAATAATAGCAGTACAGTATATTATCGCTTGTTTTACAAATAGAAGATGAAAAACGATTTGTTTCGCCACAAATCGATCATTAACGACAAGAAGAGCTTAAATGTGGAATATTTCTCTAATAAGTTAATTATAAACAAAGTTACAAGCATTGAAGTACACATGGAAAAATTTACCCCTCCTTTGTGGTGAAAGTTGAATTAAATTTGTGTCACTAAAAGAAAGAGTATGATTTGTTCATCCAACATTCCAAATTTGTTTTGATTATCTGCAGCGGTTCCAAAGTTATGAATTTTTTACTTTACGAAATAGAGGCGAAAATCGCGTGCGACTCGTGTTACAGAGGGTTCACACGCGATTCGGCTCATTCGATGGCGCTATTATTGTTACTATAAAGGTCATAGCAAGGTCAACTCTTTTTCTTTTCAAATAGCATATGGTATTTTTTTATCAAATTCTAAAAGAGCAATAAGTTGTGAATAGAAAAGTAGTAAACCATATAACCTCAAACTAATATTAATCGAGATATTTAAAAAAAATGAAGACATAATAAAAGTCAGTGCAGCAATGTTTTTCCTTCGTTTGTTAAATGGAAAAGTAGAAAATAAATGTTAATAGTAGCTACAAACTGTTTACATAAGGTAAACTGTGGAAGAAAGCAGCCGGCTATCGAATTAAATGTTCAAAATGGCGGCCGCCAGCGTCAATGCACTTTCGCACATGTCTTCATCAGAAATGTCTGCACATGCATATCTTATTTTCTGCTGCGTGTTTTCTGGCGTTGTTGGTTCCGTGTCATATACAACAAGTCGATATTGTACACATAAAATAAATATAGCGATTCTTCTGCACGAATGCGCAGCATCAAATTGGCGACCACTAGCCTCAATGCACTTTCGCATTCGCGCAGAAGAATCGCTATATTTATTTTAAGTGTACAATATCGACTTGTTGTATATGACATGGAACCAACATGTGCCATGGGAAATAAGCGTTTTCAAAGATTTATTGTCAAAGTCTAACGTCAGAATCATACTTCCTCGTTTGATGTTTGCAAGTTAATAATTATCCATTAAATGCCTTTACATTATTGCTATAAAGAGTTAAAATGGATAACAATAACGAAAACAATGTTTACACAAAGCAAGGAGTTCTGAATGTATATTTTAAGAAATGGATGTAAAAAACTAGAAAGAAATGATAATAATTGTTCAAAATAGTGATCGTTCGCATTCAAGCATAGTATTAAACGTAAAGAAACACCCTTAGGTGTTGCTCTTTGTACATCTTGAGAAGAGAGTATGTCGAATGCTGCTCGCACACATGCCTTTAACTACTCCATCGTGGTCGCCGATGTCTAGTAAACCAGATCTTTGATACGTCCCCAAAGGAAGAAGTCCACATGTGTCATATCTTACAGGCCAATTCCTAACCGCCTTAACCCCCCCACTGTCTTCGAACATTAAGGTGTAAACATTGTTTTTGTTTTTATTATCCATTTTAGCTTTATAGAAATAATGGGCATTTAACGGATGGCTATTAACTCACAAGCATCAAAGGAGGAGGTATGATTTTGATGTTAGACTTTGACAATAAATCTTTGGAAACGCATATGTTCCATGGCACACTGGATAAGTATGGATGAGTTATGTGTTATTTTTAAAAAATTCTAATTATCTCCTAAACTATCAATTTTAAGTATAGGACATATCGGACGTAAAAGATGTAGAATTGAACGCTGCAGACGACTAAGTAATAAATCATGGGGGTGCTATTTGAAAAAATTAGGTTATGGTTCTTCAAAATTTGGAAGACTTAACGTGCCATAGTAAAGGAACCACGCAATGTAGACAGCCGTTCTCGGCGCTAAAATATACTCCAACATGTTGTTTAAGCATCTTATGAATTCTAAATTGATATCCGAAAAAACCGACTGTTCTCTGATTTTTTGAGTAAATGTCCGGTATAGTAAATTCTTCAAATTAAAAAACTAAAGATATTTATAAAGCTTAAAAATAGGTAAATTCAAATATGTAAAAATATACAGGGTGTTCCGTTAAAAATAACAAAGTAGATGGCGACTTCCGGTATAACCGGAAGGGCTAGAAATCTAATAATATTTTCATTGAAGACAACATAATCGACTATATATAATTCTGAATTTTCAAATTTATATATTGGCCAGAATCCCATAAACTTCTAATGAACGGTCTCGCTGAGACACCTTGTACATGTATATACATGTAAAAATAAAGCTTAACTTTTTAAACCAAGAAACAATTAATGTAATAAATTTACAACAAGGTTAAAATTTTTTTAAGACACTTCTGGAAATATTGCAAATCAATTTCGTCAAATTTGAAATTTAAAAACGCGTCCAACAAAAAACAGACATGTTAGACTTTAAATTCTGACAATAAAAGCAATATGTTGAATGCAATGAAAGTATTTTATCTAGAAATAAAACATTGCTTCTACAGATGAATATAAAATCGCGATGTTCCATAATAAATGAAACAGGTTTTGTTGAGAAGCTTTGACTTCATGGTAGTTTTACATTATAACGCGTTATAAAATGGTTCATACAAGCTGAATTATTAAATGAGCCAATTCGTTGCAAGTTATAAGATTATTAATAAGTATTGTTGTTTTAGAAAACGCGAAAAGTTATCCCCATTCCGAAAAAGACAGAGGATAAAACCGATCAGGAGATCCTTTCTACGCGAGTTCTGATATATGTAAATCCAGATTATGTACCGACAGAAGAGGAAAACATCAATGAAACGCCAGGCCATATATTGAGAGTGCAGCATAACCAGTCATCAAAAAGAATAAAAGAGAGAAAAGCAACATAGTAGATAAAAACGTTAAGGAGTGGATAATTAATCTGGGAAGTGAACACGGAAACCGAGCAGGATTAAAAATTAAAACAAAACTGGTAGATGAACCTCGCAGATACGTGTGGGTGAAAATGCACTACCAAAATTAATGAGAAAGGTAGAAAGCTAACTTTTTTTATGAATTTTGACTATTGCAAAATCATACACATACAAGACAATGGGACTTTATTACTCGTTATGTAAGGCCAGAAAACAAGTGACTGTTGCTGGCAACTGCCAGACTTGTAGAAATTTCTCTCATGCATATTATTTGCATATTCGCAGTGAAGAAAAACGCTTTACAACGTTTTTGGGAACTCTTGGTATTTCAGAAACAGTATTAAGCAAATTAAAACAAGGTAGAACATTCGAAAAAGATATGCGCGGGAACACAATACACGACCACACAAACTAAAACCTGAAATTGCAGAGATTGTCAGAAACTACATTAAACTTTTTTTCGGTGGTGTCTTCTTATTATATTCGAAAAGACTCTAAGAAAATGTACTTCGAGGAAGTATTCTACATCCAAATAATGTATCGATTACACTAAATAATGCAAACTAAATAATGTTTTTACACCTGCTACTTTTCATCAGTATAGAAATATTTTCAACAAGTATGTTAATATTTCTTTCTTTAAGGGTGGGTTTATGAATGTGAGGATAAAAGTGTTAGGTAAGTAACTGACAGATATTGCTAACTGGCAGATAAAATTTAGCAACTGTAATGCTTTATCTTGCAGATAACTTCTATTTAACACTCAATAAACGTTTCATTGTAATTATCTTACGAATAAAATTTTATCTTCAAGTTAATTTATTTATCCTCACATTGATAAACCCTTAGCTACTCCACACGAATGTCAGCGATTTTTATTACGAGAGCGGGGATTGCAACATACAAATTTACAGTTTACGACATATGAATCAAGGAGGGTTACTGCTATGTGTGGCATGAAGAAATAGCAAAAAGGAGTCCCAATGAAATTGGCGGTTATCTCTGGCAACTTTTATACTGCCAAACTGGAAAAAGAATGAAAAAAGTAATGTTTAATTCGGACAACTGCGCTAGATAAAATAGAAACCGATTTATATTCTGAACGTTTGCCTTTGCTACCATATATTTTCAAATTGACATTATACACAGATCTATATTTCTAGAAATTTGAAAATTTATGAATTTAATTTTCAAATATAATAATAATATCACCACAATCAATTCCAGTAATTAATTTATACAACCTTGATATATCAGTGATTTTTCTACGTTCGTCCAAACTACACACATTGAACAGTTGTAACCTTTCATGATATGGATGGTTGAGCCATCCATGGCAACGTCCTCACCCCTCACCATAATCAAACTCGGTAAAACGTCTGTGGTTTAAGTTGTCTCTACTACGACTAAGAAGAAAAAACGAACATAATAAAAACTCTGAAACAAAATGATGTTATTATCTTAAAATATTATTAAGATCTAATAAATATTATCTTTATTACTTGTACTAGTAACTACTTTCTATTTCACTATTTGTTTAATTAACACTAATATTTTATTTTCTGGCCTATATTTTGAATAAGGCTTTACAACGTGGTGGCATAAACTTTACTACTTATTGACAACGATTAAATGGAATGGATTTTCATGCTCCTCGACACACTTCCCAGAAAAGCTTTATATTTTGTACCTTAGCTACTGAAAGTGCCTTTCTTATATTTGTTCATTAGAGATCAATGAGGTTTACAGTTTTTAACCTTGCAAAAAGTGTATTTGAGTTGGATGTCCTATATATAAACTCATCACAAAGGCATTTCCTTTTCTGCGTACGGGCAGTAGCATGTAAAATGCTATAAATTTTGTGCAATCGTCTAACACCATGCCAAGAAAAACAGTCGGCGTGTTTAACCATCTTTATTGTCTTTGGTAGTTAGATTAAACTTTGATAATGGAGGTCTTTTTATATGTTGCTGAGATCCATGAGTGTTTATGAACCATGGACTTTATTTAAATTATCTTAACAACTTTTGTTTGCATATGTAGTGAAGTGACATTCAAGTCCTAAACTGTATTTTACTAGTGAAACAATACTATGAGCTATATTTTGGGTATAACGTTGAAAAACAAAAAAGTTGCCTAGGTTTCCCATATCTGTTATTTATCGTATTCTAGGCTTTTCACTCCATGGAAAAATGGCATACGTTGCACCTGATTTTGAGGGAACCCAAAGATTAGTCCTCTTACTGATATTTCTCCTTAACAAACACTAAAGAGATTACGTCAAAATCAAAATGCAGTGGTGTACACCAACGTAACATAAATTTTTCAAATGGCATCCTTCATATTTTTTTACTTAGTCGTCTTCGATGTCCAATTTTAGATTTTTTATATCTCACAGGTCCTATATCTAAAATTGATAGTTTAGGAGATAATTAGATTTTTTGAAAAATGTGCCCATAACTCATCGATACGTACCATGGAAAAATAAGCGTTCCCAAAAAATCGAATAAGTACATACTACGCCCGAATGAAATTGCAAATAGTAAAGCTATTTATAAAGCTTAAAAATAGGTTACTCCAAATACGTCAAAATATACAGAATGTTCGATTATATATAATTCTGAATTTTCAGATTTATGTTTCGGCCAGAACCCCATAAACTTCTAATGAACGGTCTCGCTAAAACGCCCTGTATATAGTGTAGATTTTCTGAAATAGTATAGTAACGAAACACTATTAAATTCAATAGGTACTAAAATTAATATTTTGATGCTCTCTTTAGCTTTTCAACTAGAATGTATCAGAAAAGTATTATAAAATTTATTATGCCCATGCATGTATTTTGTATTATGGTTAACTACATGCTCATAAAGAGTACAGAAAGGTCTAAAATAATTTTTACATTCACATTATATAGGTTTATGCTGTACTAATAAATTTTGCTTAATTAAAATATATGCTTCTTCCTGGTTTTCTCGCGCCAAAACTTCAATATTTTGGTGTTATAACTTCAGAATATTCGCTATTAAATTGAATCTGCAATTTAAGTTCCCTGTACAGGTTGATGGTAATGTAACGATGCACTATTTTTGCACCGTTTATGCCATACTAATCCCCGTTACTAGCTAAATATTCAAAGCTGCAACTCGCTGTCGGCATAAAAAAGGTTTTATGATAATTTCATAGTACACACAGACTTTTCACCTAAGCCGCCTAGAATATAAATTAGTTTGGAATTACTTTTTCGATAACGCTTCTTGGAGTTTGTGTAATATTTAAAGGCCGCTTCTTCAATATGGAAAAGTCTAGCCGATTGTATTTGGAGATGCTTTTCTATGAATTTCTCGTTCGATTTCGCGTGCGGTGCGCATGAATAAGCGACCAACGCGTGTGTGCAGAACGTCAAGTCATCATCATTAATATCACCGAAAACGCGATTTGGAGATATGTATGTTTTGTCCACTGTATTGAGAGCTACGTGATTGATCGTATCACGCTAATGTACAAATATAATACGATGACTGACAGATATCCATTAGTTTAATACATTTATAACAAAATATAGAAAAATGCTGTCCTGCTGTATGAATCGAGGTTCTAAGGTGGCAATGTGCTAGTAGACTACAAAAAGTTAGTTGTATATTTTAAAACCACTAGTAATAGATACTCTAATTACGTTAATGCACCTTAGACGAGTACAACACGTTAAAACTTTACTAAATCCACATCTAGAAGAAGTAAACACTGTTGCAATACCTATATGGAAATTACGTACGAATATTTAATAGGGCGGGGTCTACATTTTCACTGTTCTTACAATACTGCAACTCGACGACATCATTATATTGTATTTTATCTTGAGGTCGTGATGATTGATTCCGTACATGCTCAACTGGCAAAAGATCTAATGATTTAGAATCTATCATCTAAATTTTAGATGATCAGGTGAAATTTCAGTAATTTTCAAAACTTTCTACTTCAATCTTGCGTAGTTTTTAATTCAGAAAACGTTATATTTCTCCTTAATAAACGCATTTGAATATAACATATGCTAATAAATGCATGACAATTTTCTTATTATTAAAATGTGTCGCTGCTGCCCGTTGAAAATTTGACTAAGTTGGTGTTAGAATAATATATGATCACCTCTTCATTGTAAAGTAGTGGGAACTCATATTAACCTATATTACATAAGTTGTATCTCGTATGGTTCAACTATTTTTGAATAGATGGAACAAATTAAAGTTAAACGTCAATTTCAACAGATGAGAACACATTTCAAGGGATCATTTTTCAACCATTTCTGTATTGACATGTGAACAAATGAAAACTGGTTCAATTTCATTTCGGTATTGTACTCAAGACTGTACATTTAAAACGGTATGTTGAATGACAAGGATGCAATTTCAGTTTTATCCTTGACATTGTTGAAAATTTGACTAAGTTGGTTATTTCATAATTATGTATTTAAAAACTTAATTTTAATTTCAATTTTAAGTTTAAGAATATTATATGCTAATTATTAAAGTAACGATTTATTTATTTTTGTATTTTAAGACTACCAGAATGTTCAAAATAATATATCCCCTTTATTAATTTTAAATTAACTTAACATACGATATTCTCATGGTTAATTACTCTCAAATTTTGGTCTTATAGGAAGTTCGTCAATAAGAATTATGTCGTTAAATTCAAACTAACCAGTTAGTTTCTTCTGTGTGTGTACGTTTGTGCTTTATGATTTTTATTGGCATGCTGTTAATTTATGATATCGCTATCAAAATTATTATGCCAAGAGATGTTTATTTTAAAAGCTGTAATATCAGATTTCCATACGACTAAATAATTTGTTTTAAATTGTTTTAGATATTTTATATGGCATAGATAGTTACCTGGTTCCTTTCCCAAAATAAGCAGTGATGCGATATACTATCATAAAGTAAATGTGTATAACATCTAATGAACAATGTACGGATAAAAATAGAGAAGCCCCCATATCGGCCACTTCTGCATATTGCGAAAGCAGCGGAACAACTACTGACTAGCTTGATAGTAGCGCATGCCGTCAGTTAATTCTGCTTTTTTTTTGTGACAATTACATATATTCTTCCTGGATAAGCTAGACTTTATATAGGATATATACATGTGCTTAGGCTATAAACAGATTTTGTTTCTCATCCATAAATATGAACATAATTGACAAAGGCAACATTTTATATTTTAACCTTAGACCAAAAACGTCTTTGCATGAACAGGTCCAACGCTCTGTTGGCGCAGTTTCGGTGCAATAAATCGTTTTAGCGCCGATTGATTACTGTAGATGAAACTTCGATACATAATTATACGCCTGAAATAAAAATACAGTCAAAACAGTGAACTGTCAAGGGGGAATCGTCTCCAAAAAAGGCAAAACCTGTTTTTTCAGCTGAGAAAGTGATGAGGACTGTTTTTTTTTGGATAGTCACAAAGTTATTTTAATCGATTATATTCAAGCAGGTAAAACCATTACAGTAGAATATTACAAATCATTACTTGACAAGCTAAAGGTAAAAGTTGCCGAAAAAGTGCCACATTTGTAGAAACAAAAATTTCATCAATACAATGAGCCGAGTATTATTTAAACAGGTTGAAGAGATGGGAGCATCGCTGAGAGAAGTGTGTGCATTTGCAAATGTCTTGTCTTTGTTAGGTCTTAGGTTATAAACTTGTCAGATCATCCTGGTATGTGGTGTAAGATATTCTTGCACAAACAGAGCGACAATACAACAATAATGTATATATTTTTTGAATATATAATATGCGTGATATGTAGTAACAACATTAAGAAGTAAAACATCCGAACCTCATACAAAACTCGCATTTCCTTAAAAAAGAGTACTGTGTTGATAAACTTCTTCAAAGTAGTTAAATCGATTTTAAGGCAAAGCCTTTATGTACTGAATTCATATTCTTGGCTTAAAGATTCGCATTTAATTTAAAAAAGATAATATATCTTAATTCCACTATTAGGACCACTTAAAGGAAATGTATGTAGGAAAGTCTGGAAACACTTGATACGCAAGACTACATATATGCAGCAAGTTCTACAAGAGTAGTTATGTCAGTTAAGCCATATAGCTCATAAAGAAGTTGTTATTATTTGAATCACTACTGAAAATTGGCATTTGATATTATAGTTATACAGGGTGGCCGTTGAGGTATCCGAGAAACTTCGTATATGGATTCAATGACTAATTTTAAGCAAAAGTGATCGTATTCACTTTTGCCGAATTCCTAACGGTTCTTGAAATATCGGAGTTTGAAGTTGGCTGGTCGTATAGATAGATGCTTAAAAAAATGTTGATTGTCAGTTCGTTAATTGTCATCATTGACAGTTGGTTATTTTTTATTGCGTAATTTGTGTAAAAATCATGCCTGTAATTTATTCAAATGAAGAATACGCTGACATGATTTTCGTGTATGGATATTGCAACGGTAGTACCACCGCCTCAGTTAGGGAATATCAACGACGATACCCAAACCGCCGTCTTCCAGACAAGCAAACGTTTAGTAGAACCTTCACAACTCTTCGATTAACAGGTGCGTTCCCTAAACCGAATTGTGAAAGAGAACTTATGCGAAGAAACAATGCTGCAGAAGTGCTTGAGGTTGTTGAAAATGATCCTGGTGTTAGTACGAGAAGAATTTCTATACTTACTGGACAAAGTAGGACGGCTGTGCAGGACACTTTGCGAGAAAACGGACTGCATCCCTATCATTACCAACCGGTACAAGAACTTCACCCCACGGATCTTCCCCAAAGAGTTCGTCTTTGTGAATGGTGGAGCGATCATCTGGATACTCTTCCAATAACCCTTTTCTGTGACGAAGCTACATTTACAAGAAATGGAATCAACAATTTCCACAACGAACATGTGTGGGCAATCGAAAACCCTCATGCCGTTCGAGAAACCGACTTCCAGAGAAGATTCTCCGTAAACATTTGGGCTGGAATAGTTAATAATGAAGTTATTGGACCACATATTTTCGATGGAAATTTGAACAGCGAAATGTACCGGGCTTTTTTGGAGAACGAACTACCTCTACTACTTGAGGACATTCCACTTCAAATCAGAAGGACGATATTGTTTTTACATGATGGTGCTCCGGCCCATTATGGAAGAGGTGTCACTAATTTCCTCAATGAACAGTATCCAAATCGATGGATAGGTCGTGGTGGTCCCATTGCCTGGCCGCCGCGATCTCCGGATCTCAACCCACTAGATTTTTTCATGTGGGGACATGTGAAGACACTTACCTATTCCATGGGAAAGCCTGATAATAGGGACCAACTCATCCAGAATATTCATGCAGCGTTTAATGAGGTGAAAAACAATATGGAGAACTACAACTGGGAACGAGAGCTCCGACGGAGGATTGAGTTATGCATTGCACAAGGCGGTGGTCACATTGAGCAGCTTTAATAATTGCACTGTCATTATACTTTTATTAAAATAAACGACATTATTTCCTAAGTCCTCTACTAATTTAATTTTAATTCAAACTCCGATATTTCAAGAACCGTTAGGAATTCGGCAAAAGTGAATACGATCACTTTTGCTTAAAATTAGTCATTGAATCCATATACGAAGTTTCTCGGATACCTCAACGGCCACCCGGTATATCGATATATTCATGGTAGATATTTAATAACTTGTAATATTATTAAGCCTGACTTAAGTTAAAAAACAAAAGCCCTTCCCTGGCGTTTGACTATCAATATTAAAGTCAATCAGCGATGAACAATCATCAATATTTGTATTTCGACAGTTTAATGATTTATCCTTTGAGGCTGCAAATGATTACACATACTTTCCCAAACATTTTATAAATTTAAATTCATTTGTGAAACTATTACACTGCACCAGATTCATTGGTAAAATTATTCTTTTAATACCTGGGGTTTTTCGATTTGTCGGTGAATAAAACAAGAATTAATTAAAAAGGAGTTTATTTCATACGTTTAATAGATCATCATTACATTAAAGAATTTCCTAATGAAATTTCAAATAACTCTTTTACGCCTGCATTTTATTAAAAATTAATTAATAATAATAGGAATTAATCTGTCTTGTTAATTTCAACTTCTATTTTCGAAACTCTTTCTTTCAACCATCCAAACTAACTAGATATTCTACACTCTACAAATAAATATAATAGCCAATTCGGTTTATAATTTTTTTAATGGAAGCTAAGGAGACTAGAAAATTATTATATTTGTCTTTCAAGGATTTAGCTTTAATCCGTTTTATTTAAACTCTAAGTGAAGTCTCTCTATTTTAAGGATGCAAGTTACATCTTCCAATGTACCATTGCACCAACCATGTGTAGTATATCAGCACTTTCAATACAGACACAAAATTGTTTCACCCTTCGACACGTTTATCTCTAAATCCTAGAGCTTACTCCATCCAGAGATTTTGTAACTGCGACGCTTTGTCTCGCAGCCATACATACATATCCTGGCGTTCTTAATAAATTGAAGGAGATATTGTAGATATCGATTTGCAGCAACGACTCTATTGCGTAGCCATTAAGGTTCGATGATATTGTGTTGCTTTGCTAAATTGTTTTAAAAGTTGTTCATTATCCATAAAGGTTATATGGGTAAATCTTGCTATTGTTATTATTTTCTTTATCTAGTGAAGAAGCTTACTAGAAAACGACTTTTTTAAAGAATTCAAAATATACTAACTATGTGACTGCGTACTTAAGATTAATTAAACTGACCTATTCACTTTATTTAAGTATTCAGTTGGAAGTTTTTATATACGATTGAAAAACAATTTCAAAGCAAACAGATAGCTTTAGCTACCGTTTGCCTATGGTCATGTTGTCCAAGTTGAGATGAAGTATCTAGGTATGTAGTAAAAGTAATTCAAATTTCTCGAAACCGGAAGTTGTATAAAACTTTTTATTTATAGGCCACGATTAATTTTGAATTTTCTCTTACAGCAATGTTGGTATGCCTATGAGATTCTGAAAAAGAAGTTCAGCTATATCTGTAACACGAAAGCAACACCAAACAGAACAATATTGCCAAAAAAATTTGTGTATTTTCAGGTGTTGCACGTACACACGTACACGTTCATATTAGTTTTAAAATTTTTACAAATTACTAAAGTTTTATGAATCCTTTTCTGTTTCATAGTGTCCATTTTTGACATCTTGCCTTTGTTCTTAACAAAAACTATTAAAGTTTTATGCATTCACCATATGGAAAACTTTTTTATTATTAATTTTAGGGAAAAAAGTTATTTTTTATAAAAAGTTCTACATGTTCTAAAATATAAAACACAATCATCAGATATTAATTTTGTCCAGTCATATACGCGATTTGTCGCAAAATATGAATTTTACTAAAGAGTAAAGTATCCTTATATTTGACAATATTAAAAATTGTTATAAGGAAAAGTTGATCAGAACTAAAAAGTACGTTCAAATATGCAATTACAATTTACATTGTAAAAAATATTTTTTCTAGTTATACAAGAGTTTCAAGAATTTCTTTTAGATTTTCACCAGATGAGATGCGCATTGTTTGTTTATTTATGTATACTGATAAATGAGACCATGTTTCATCGGACCACAGCGATTTGTCAAGAACGTCATCGTTATTAATCGTACCTAAGAACCACTGACAGTAATTAAGTCTGATTACGTGTTCAATTTGGTACAAGCCCTTGCATGCAATGAAATTTGTATAGAAATTTTTGTAGATCTTTTTTAAGGATTCTCTGGCAGGCCCCACATGACAGTTGTGTTTGTTGTGAAAGTTTATGAATCGATTTCTTAGGTGATTAAGTTATTCGTTCCTCAACATCCGCTATATTTTCCACTGTCCGTTTTAGTGGTCTACCATTACCTGGTTTTCGGAACACAGACCCTGCTTCACGGAATTTAGCCACTGACTCTTGAATTTATTGCCGCAGACTGTGATATGTTGTTGGACAATTTGGAAATGCTAGAAATTCTTCTATACAAGGCTGCAAAGAGCACGACCATTCTCCATTTTCTAATTTTGCACCATTTCTAAAGTATGATTTAATTAGAAAAACTATTGTATTTATTGTAAACGTGTTTAGGTGCCAATTAACAAATACATTAACGACAAATGTGTTTTATTTGTCAGAACATACCAACCTAATATTTTCAACACACAGAGAACAAATTACTAGGTTTAAGTAAGAATAACTTAATTCAAGTAATTCTCATTCTCATATATAAGCAAATACTTATTTTCTTCGAGCAAGAAATTTAATTTCTTGGAATTTCAAGAAATTATATACTGTATTTTAAAAATCCTTTTCTTGTTTAAAGAAAATAATACTTAATGCAAGAAATGTTAAATACTATATTCAAGTAATTAACTTTCTTATATAAAATTATTGGATTACAGTAAGAAAAAGTAGTATTTAAATTAAAGCACTATTTGAATTGGATTAAATATATCATTATATTCAAATAAATATATATAAATCTTGATTGATAATTATAATTTCTTGAAATAAATAT